>SZWC01001599.1:39714-56252 GCA_023375785.1 Penium margaritaceum | reverse complement strand
CTAGTGTATTAGGGAAGTGTATTGGAGAGTGTATTGGGGGAAGGAAAGTTTTTTGGACTTATGTATAAGCATGTTTGCATCTCCCTCCAAATACACAGTTACAAAAAAGAAGTCTTCTCAAGATACACTCTCTAGTACACCACCGTAATACACTTTTGAGTGGGGGGACGGGGGGGAGGAGACTCGAGTAGTACCAAGTCGATGACACAAGCGACAGTAAGCAGATGGAAGATTGACCCGCCCAATGAGTGTTGGACTGTCTCACAAACACCGTAACCTTCCATGTTCCGCCTATCAAGAATTTAGTACAATGTAGGTACAGATTCAATTCTAAGAAAATAGCACAAAACAAAAAATGTGTACAATGTATATCTCATTAGAAGCAAGGAAATGATTAAGTAGTTTTCAGAAATTATTTACGTGGATGTAATTTCTGTGATACTTTCAATGAACCAAGTTGTACGGAAAGATCATGGAAATTCAGGTGTTGATGTGCACATGATTGTGTATGATCTTGACTGTAATAAGTTATATCCTAGAAACATTGTCAACATTTTAGGTTTCTTTCCCGAAAGGATCCTCACCATATGCTCTTCTCTTGTACACACATTGGCAAGTGTATTGATTTGGGGTGATTGGGCATAAATGTTCCGATCCCCATCTCTACACCCACTCCCTCCTCTCCCTTTATGTCCCCCTCTCCCACCTTCCCTTCCTCCCCTTCCTCCCCATCATACCCCACCTCCCCCTCCATCCCCTCCCCTCCCTCCACCCCCTCTTATCCTTGTTCATGATTAGCGCTAGTCTCAGTAAGACTATTCTCTACCAAATCACACACATGGACTGAAGCGTGTGGCCTGCTGCACCCAGAATTAGTACTCGTGCAAGGCTGGCTGCACAGCAGTGAGAGGGAAAACTTACACTCAAAAATTACCAGAACTGCAACTGAAAGTGAGTAATGAATGTGCTGACAAAAGGAATGACATCAGATGTAAGACCTTCCTCACATTAAGCAAGACCCTCACCTCCATGAGGCTTGTTGCTCTGTCTACAAGCCAATCAGTATAGGGCTCAATACATGCTGAGCTCCTTGTTTTGAGAGTTAAAGAAACGAAGCCAAATTGCTGAGACGTACTAAAGTGAAGCCTCGTTGATGAGATATGAACACATGAAGACTCGACTCTGAGACGTACATCATTCATGCTCCATTTTTTCACATTAATTCTTGAAACCTAAATGAAAAGTCTCATATGTCTGAGTATTCACTGACCGATACACCGCAATCAATGTACGGGGCCGAGTGGAACCCTGGAAACTGACAGGCTGGCAATGTGCCCACTGCAAAATGTTGTCACTACATTGCTACGAGTCATACACTCAAGTTATCCACATGCACGAGTCGGACGTGAGAAGGAAGAGACTCCAGATGGATCCACATGCATCCACATGTGGATGCATGTGGATCCATCTGGACTCCAGATGGATCCACAAAGATCCATCTGTCACTGAATCTTGAGTCTCTTCCTTCTCGCATTGATTTCTGTACCTGACCTCACGGGTTGGAATCCACCTCGTGAGCATTATCCCCCAACCCACCTCACCATTTGTCCCCTCACTGGGCTACCCTGCATATTTGCCCCTCCTTTGGCTAACTCTTCCATTTGCCTCTGTTGGCCTGAGGGTAAGTGTGAACCCTGGAGGGTCTCTAGTAGTGGCTGACTCACACCACCAACTATTTTTGGAGAGATTGAAACTGTGGAGGCAACTGGTTCCAAAGATAGCAGGAGACTGGACAGAGATTGTGGAAATAGTTTTGGCCTCAATTGACTGGAAATGAACTATTATCAAGGCTCACAAGCAGTAGAGTTTTATAGCAACTGATATATGCTTTCCAGAACACCAAAGCATGCCAGATTTGAAGTTTCCTAGCATATTCTATGACTTCTAGAGTGACCATTGGTAGGCTGTCCTTTTTCCAACCTAGGAAGGCATCCCTTCCTTCCTCTAGAACCTTCTGCCCCTTCCTAGATTCCTCAGCTTGCTTCTAGTAGGAGGGAAGGTATCAAGAAGGCCAAGACACCTCTAGATGCCTTGTAGGACAAGTCACCCCTTCTAGAAGGTGTGCAACCTTCTTGGACCCTAACCTAGCCTTATAAACTCAAGGAGGAATTCTAGAGGTTGAGCTAGCTTCCTCGCACCTATTCTTCACCTCCCTTGAGGCAGGGCAGAAATTGGTCTGGTGAGACTTGAACCCGGCCCCCTGCCTCTAGAGGTGAACACCATTAACCACTAAGCCACTAAGGCTTAGCTTTTTGGTGTTCCTCTTTGGGGTCACTCCTGCCATGGTGAGGAGCATCTCTCCAACAATCTCCCCCTTGCGCGTCACCCATGGCAGTTGTCCATGCTCAACCTGCAACGCAAGAGGCTTGAGAAATCCCAAGCTCCATTCAAGTAGCATCATGCCTTTTCTTGGGTCGCACCTTTTTCATGGCATCAGCAAGCACGTGCTTCATGCCGATGTGCAAAAACACCACATCACCCTTAGCAATGAGGTCTCATGCAAAGTGATGCCGGATCTCTATGTGCTTGGTCCTCCGGTGTAGCACAGGGTCTTTGGTTAGGCTGATGGCACTCATGTTGTCAACGTTGAGCGCCGTCGGCTTCTTCTGCGGCACCCCAATCTCCTTGAGCAATCTTCGCAGCCATAGCGCCTCCTTTGCGGCTTCTGCGAGCGCAATGTATTCCGCCTCAGTGCTGGACAGAGCCACACAATCTTGATTCCAGCTTGCCCAAGGCACCGCTGCACCACCAAGCACAAAAACATACCCTGATGTTGACTTGCGGTCATCAACATCACCTGTCCAGACAGCATCAGAGTAGCCAACCAGTTTGAGGAAGGCAGTCCGAGCTCCCCCTCCAAACACAAGTTGCGACTGTTTTGTTGCCTTCAAGTAGCGGAGGATTCTCTTGACCGGTTGCCAAAGCAGCAGTCCCGAATCAGCAACATAGCGGCTCACTTGTCCCTCGGCAGAGGCAAGATCAGGCCGCGTCGCCACCATGGCATACATTATGTTTCCAACTACGGACTTGTATGGTACTCCAGCCATCTGCTCCTTCTCGTCCTCCGTGTTCGGGCCCATGCTCGAGATCAGCTCACATGTCGTTGTCATAGGCGTGCCGTTGGGGTTGCACTCCCCCATGTTGTAGGGGCGGAGCACCTTCTGCACATATTTTTCTTGCCCCATCTCCAGCGTGCGTGCTTTCCGGTCCCTCTTGATGGTGATGCCTAGGTACTAGTCAAGCTCATCCATGTTTGTCATCTTGAACCGGCTGCCAAGCTGTATCTTCACGATCTTGAGCTCCCCCTCATCCGAGGACACAAGGATGAAGTCATCCACATAGAGGACGACAATTTGGTGGAGCCCATACTGCTTACGCATGTACATGTTGTGATCCGCTTCGCAGTGCTTGAAGCCAAGCTCACCCATGAAACTGTCCATCTTGAGGTACCACATGAGCAAAGCTTGCTTTAGTCCAGAGAGCGCCTTGCAAATCCAACATACCTACCTCTACGGTGCATCCTCGCCCTCTAGCACCTCCATGTAGACTTCCTTGTCCAGGTCGACATTGAGGAATGCGGTTTTGATGTCGATTTGGTGGATTTCGTAGTCGCATGCCGCTGCCACCAAGAGAAAGGTCATGTTGTAGTGCTCCCCTTTTCTCTCAGCATACCCTTTTGCCACCAGCTACGCCTTGTACCGCTCCACCTCCCCATCCTTTGTGAGCTTTTTCCGGAAGACCCACTTGGAGCGGACAATTTTCTCGCCCTCCGGCTGGTCAACAAGCTCCCAAGTGCCGTTCTCCTCGTCAGAGGCAAGCTCAGATTTTATTGCTCCCTCCCACTCAGCCGCATCCTTCTGTTGTATTGCCTCCTTCATAGGTTGAGGCACATCTTGCATGAAGAAAGCTTGTGCAAACCCTGTCCAAATGCCCTTGCCGGCATTGTACCTCTTTCTCCTTCTTTGCATACAGATACTCATGCAGGGCTGTTGAGGGGGTTGTTGTTATTGGTGTCCCCTTTCGGTGCCATCCTTTCCAAGCGCCTGCTCCCCCTCTCTCGGATACCTTGGAGACATCGGTCGACTCCCCGCCTCCACCTCTATTTCCGGTGCTTCATGTTAGAAAACGGCCCCCGGGTGGAGGCAGTTCCAACGTGGCCCGACGGGTCTACTATGCTCACGGCTATGTTTTGTGCGGGTTCTGAGTCAAGGCGTGAGCTTTCTCGTCGGCCCACGCTATGTTTCTGGGAGTGGAAGGCATTTGTGAGTCAGTTACTTTTGCAAAGGGGATAACGCGATTTTGCATTAGTTTTTTAACATAGACATGATCTAATCATTTGTAGGGCTAATCATGAGCTCTCCAACGCAATAAATCGTTCACGATTCGGATAACCGTAGCTCCCGCTACGTCAGTCAAAGTGTAGCACCCCAAACCAGCCGCTCACTCGGCGGCGCGCACCACGTCACCTGCCGAGGCGCCTTCACACATCAAGGACCCATAAAAAATGCCATTCCGGAGGCGCAGATGTCCCTACGCATAGTGGCGGCACCCCTTGCGCCTTTGGGGTCTGTTTCGATGAGTTAATCATTGAGTTTGGTGATGTGGATGGATGTGGGTTGAAACCTGTTCGCGGACCTACAGTCGGAGTTTTGACCAAGTCCCCGAGTAACAAACTGTACTACTGAGTTCCGGACTCCGAGCCAGGATTTTGGCTAAGTCCATCAGTAACAAACTTCACTCTTGAAATCAGGCGAATCATCCACCGGACGCCTCGGAAGTCCTTCCGGAGCAAAATCCCCAGATGGCATTTTGTTACTTGTTCCGGTCAATTATTCACTGGAAGTCGAACCGCGGGCGGCTCCCAGAACCGTCGCGCACACCCCAAATTTGGAAGCCCATATCTCCCTCGTTACTAGTCCGATTCCAGTGAAACAACATCCACCGGATTCAACAACTCGTCCACTTTTAGGGGTAGTCTTCCATTTTAGGATCTGAGCAATCCTCGAGTTGCCAGACTCGTCGACGAGGATTTCCTCTCTGGTGGCTCGTCGGCGCCTCCCGGCGCCGCACTTGGGCATGCAGAGGGGCAAATATTCAACATTCTCCCCCTTGCACCTGCCATGCCCGCTGCTCCTGCTTGTTCTCACTCATCTTCCGCTGCGCCCTTCAGCCCATCATAGCTGGTCATCCCAAGCCCGGCCACGCTCAATGTGTGCCGGCCGACGGGTTGCGCTTTGGTCAAGCAATCCGCAAGCATGTTGTGCGTGCTGCAATGCTGCAACACCATCTGCCCCTTTTCAGACATGTCCCGAGCGTAGTGGTAACACACGTCGATGTGCTTTTTCCTTCTGTATTGCGTCGGATTATTGGTCAGTGAGATTGAGCCGGTGTTGTCCTCTTGCACCACCGTAGGCTCCTGCTACAGCACGCCCAGCCCCCCCAGCAACTTGCGGAGCCACACCGCCTCCTTGACCGCCTCGGCCATCGCGATGTACTCTGCTTCCACTGTGGAGGTGGTGACGCATTCTTGCTTTCTACTGTACCACGAGACCATTGCACCAGCGAGGAAGAACACATAGCCGGATGTGGACTTCCGCTTGTCCACATCGCCAGTGTAGTCTGTGTCCGAGTAGCAGACCAGACGCAAAGGATCCGCCCGCCCCTTGCCGTCGAACCTCAAGCGCGCATGCCGCGTCGCCTGCAGGTAGCGGAGGATGCGCTTGACCGCCTGCCACTCTAGTGGCCCTGGACCGGCCACGTACCTGTTCACTTGGCCCACCCCGTAGGCCAGGTCTGGTCGAGTCGCCACCATGGCGTACATGAGGCTGCCCACCGCCGATTGGTAGGGCACCCCTACCATATCCTCCCGCTCTTCTTTCGTTTGCGGCGCCATTGCCGCACTCAATTCACAGGTCGTGGAGACTGGACTGCGAACTGGTTTGCAGTCCTCCATGCCGTACCGCTTCAGAACCTCGGCCACGTATTTGGCCTTTCCCAGCTCAAGCCTGCGCGCCCTCCAGTTCCGCGTAATGCTCACCTTGAGGTAGTACTCCAGCTCCCCCATGTCCGACATCTGGAATCTGTTGCTCAGCTGCTCTTTCAGCTGTTGTAGGCTCGGCAAATCCGTCGAGCACACAATCAGGTCGTCCACGTAGAGTGCAACGATGTGATGGAGCTGTTTGTCGCGCTGCACGTACACGATGTGATCCGCCTCACAGCACTTGAAGCCGAGTTTTGCCATGACGCTGTCCATCTATTGGTACCAGCATCTAGGCGATTGTTTTAGCCCGTGCAAGGACTTCCGCAGCTTACACACCTTGCCCTCCGGTGCCTCCACCCCCTCTGGCACCTCCATGTAGATCTCTTTGTCTATGATGTCGTTGAGGAAGGCCGTCTTTACGTCCATTTGGTGGAGCTCCATGTCCTTTGCGGCCGCCACCGCAAGGATCGCCCGGATGCTTGTGAACTTGGCGACGGAAGCAAACGACTCATCGTAGTGCTCCCCCTTACTCTGTGCGTAACCCTTCGCCACAACCCGCGCCTTGTATTTGTCAACCACACCTTCCTTTGTGAACTTGGTCTTAAAGACCCACTTTGAGCCGATGACCTTGGCATATTTTGGCCTGTCAACCGGCACCCACCTATCATTTTCCGTGATGGACGCCAGCTCCAATTTGATGTGTCCGTCCCATTGATCCCCTTTGGGCCGTGCAAGCGCCTCTTGCACGGTAGTCGGCTCCATTGATGCAGCCAGCATGCACCATGTCATGCCAATCCATCGACCAGTGCTTGCGTCAAACCGCTTCCCCGCTTTTTGCTGCCTCCCGCTGCGACGCGATAGATTTGGTGGCGCATTGTCGCTTTGCTGCGATCCCTCCAACTCTACACGGTCCGGTGAATCATCGACCGGACGGCTCCCCAAGGATCTCTCATGCTCTGGCGAAACATCACCCGAACGAGAGGCGCGTCCGGTGGATTTTCTACCGACGCCCGATGCACACTCTGCCAGGAGTGCGTGCCTTGGCACCCTAGGTGCCTCATCCGCCGGATCCTTCTGGTGGATCTCCTCATCAGCTTGATCGTCATTGGATTCCTCCGTGTCGGCTGCCACCGCTGGTGCACCTTCGCGCTTTGATGCCGCATCCTCAACTGCGGCGTCCGCCGGCTCCTTCTCGTAGTCAAGGAGCTTGAACCACTCCCGGTCTTTGGAGAGTCCACCACGCCCATGCCGTTGCTGCTGATGTAGCTCTGCGGCTCGTCAAACTGGACGTCTCGGCTATAGATTACCTCCTCCTTGCGCATGTCGTAGAGCCGGTACGCCTTATGTGCGCTCTCATAGCCAAGGAAGAGATACGACTTTGCCCGTGGCTCCAGCTTGCTGTCACGCCTCTGCGCAGCCTACACCGCCACATGCGCCTTGCACCCGAACACTTTCAGGTGTGCCACACTTGACTTGCGCCCACTCCAAACCTCCTGCGGCGTCTTCCAGCCGCTCCTCCCCTTCAGCACCACTGTAGGAGTGAGGTTCATGGTGTAGCTCGCCGTACGCACAGCTTTCGCCCAGAAGCTTCGCGGCAATTCCGCATCCACTAACATGTTCCGTACCATGTTCAGCAGCGTCTGGTTCGCTTGCTCCGCCACGCCATTTGACTGAGGCGAATACGGCGTAGTTTGTTGCCATTTTATGCCCTGATGCTTCTTCCACTTGCTATAGCCCACGTACTCTCCGCCGTTGTCGCTGCGTAACGCTCTGACCTTCCGGTCAGTCTGCCCCTCCACCGCGGCGACATACTCCTTCAGCCGGTCCAGGACCTCGCCTTTCCGCTTCATGAAGTACACAAAGAGTTTTCTAATGTAGTCATCAATGAAGGTGACGAAGTAACGTGCGCCGCTCTTTGACGCCGTCTTGAATGGTCCGCACACGTCGCTGTACACAACCTCCTGTAGGTCCGAGGCGCGATTCACGTTCTCGTTGAACGGTTTGCGCCGCGCCTTGCCCAAAACACAAGGCTCGCACTTTTTGTGCACTGCTGCATCTGTCGCCTCTTCCGCACTGTCGATGACGAGGCCACGTACCGGCATGCGCTTCGCCATCTCCTTCACGACTGCAGGTGAGGAATGCCCCAGTCGTCGATGCCAGAGCTCCAGATCAGCTCCCCCTCCTTTTGGCCAGGTTGACGGTGCGTTCATGCAAGTCTGCTGAATCTGTCGCCGCGGGGATCACCTTTGTCTCCACGATGTAGAGGCCTCCCTCGCGCTTAGCCTCCAGCACGGGGTCGCCGCCACCGTCCTTCCGCACGACTGCCCCTCTTCTCCTGAAGAGCACCTCGTACCCCTTGTCAGTCAGGCGGCTAACACTTAGAATGTGAGCCAAGCCGGGTACGTGCTGCACGTCCTTGATGACGCGCTGCACCCTCTTTCCACCAACCACCACCTCCACGTCCACGTCTCCTTGGCCAGCCGCCGGCTCGACCTCGTTGTTCGCGACCACCATGGATTTGCTGGACTTCATGTAGTTGATGAACCTGACCTTCTCAACCTAGGTATGCTCCTCCGCTCCGGAGTCAAGGCATCGCCGGTTGGCCTTCTTGAGGTAGTGGTTTTGAGTGCCGTTGAGGAGCTCCTTCTTGCCTTTGGCGTCCTTGCCGCCGGCCTTTGCCTCCTCGGTGCACTCACGGGCCCAATGGCCCTCCTTGCCACAATTTCGGCACGCACCCTTCTTGGTGCCCTTCTTGCCGCCGCCATGTCCGCCACCTCCCTTGGCCCCGCTTCCGCCACCATGCGTTTTGGTGACAAGGGCTCATGAGGACGACGAGGGCTCCCCGCGGCTCCGTCGCTGCGTCTCGTTGCGGATGTACTCTGCGACTGCACCATAGGTGAGCTTGTCCTCTGCCCATCCTCCCAAGACTGTAATGAGAGGGCTCCAACTGTCAGAAGGGCCATGAGGAGGGCCATCGCCTACAGCTGCGTGTCGATCTTCCACCCCACGTCATTGCATTGTGAGGCGAGCGACTCGATCTGCTGCATGGCGGTGATGATATCATCTCCCTCCTCGATTCTCACCGTCAGGAGTCGCTTCATTGCGAAGATTTTGTTCGCCAGCGACTTGGATTGATGGATTACACAGAGTTTTTGCCAAGCTTTGGGTGCCAGCTTGCAGCCTTGGAAGTAGCCCCACTACGACTCGGCCGTCCGAGATCCAGCAGCATGAGCGCCTCCGTGTTCTTCTTTGTAAAGGCCTCCTTCTGCGCTTCCATCGCCGTCGCTTCGTCGAGGACTTCCGTTCCCTTCATGACCTCCAGCAGCCCCTTATGCGTGAGGTGCAGCTCAAAGTGCCACCTCCATAGTCCGTAGCCGGGGCCACCTGCATACTTCTCGATGGGCTGCGTCTCTTTCTGCGCCATTTACGCAGTCTTCACCTCTGGGACCTCAAAGCTTGACGGCAATGTCGTCCATGATGACAGTCCCGTCTGCCGCAAAAGCCGTGAGCGATGTGTAGACCAGTCAGGGCTGTGGGCCCATAACCCTTTGTCAGATAACGACCCCCGGGTGGAGGCAGTTCCAATGTGGCCCGACGAGTCTATTGTGCTCACGGCTATGTTTTGTGCGGGTTCTGAGTCTAAGCGTGAGCTTTCTGGTCGCCCCACCCTATGTTTCTGGGAGTTGAAGGCGTTTGTGAGTCAGTCACTTTTGCGAAGGGGATAACGCGATTTTACATTAGTTTTTGAACATAGACGTGATCTAATCATTTGTAGGGCTAATCATGAGCTCTCCAATGCAGTAAACCGTGCACGATTCTGAAAACCGTAGCTCCCTCTACGTCAGTCGAAGCGCAGCACCCCAAACCAGCCGCTCACTCGGCGGCGCACCACGTCGCTCGCCGAGGCGCCTTCATACATCAAGGACCCATCAACAACGCCATTCCAGAGGCGCAAATGTCCCTACGCATAGTGGCGGCACCCCTTGCGCCTTTGGGGTCTGTTTCGATGAGTTAATCATCGAGTTTGGTGATGTGGATGGATGTGGGTTGAAACTTGTTCGCGGACCTGCAGTCGGAATTTTGACCAAGTCCCCGAGTAACAAACTGTACTACTGAGTTCCGGACTCCGAGCCAGGATTTTGGCTAAGTCCATCAGTAACAAACTGCACTCTTGAAATCCGGCGGATCATCCACCGGACAACTCGGCAGTCCTTCCGGAGAAAACTCCCCAGATGGCATTTTGTTACTTGTTCCGGTCAATTATTCACCGGAAGTCGAACCACGGGCGGCTCACAGAACCATTGTGCACACCCCAACTTTGGAAGCCCATATCTCCATCGTTACTAGTCCGATTCCGGTGAAACAACTTCCACCGGATTCAACAACTCGTGCAATTTTAGGGGTAGTCCTCCATTTTAGGATCCGAGCAATCCTCGAGTTGCCAGACTCGTCGACGAGGATTTTCCTCTCTGGTGGCTCGTCGGCGCCTCCCGGCGCCGCAGTTGGGCATGCAGAGGGGCAAATATTCAACATTCTCCCCCTTGCACCTGCCATGCCCGCTGCTCCTGCTTGTTCTCACTCATCTTCCACTGCGCCCTCCAGCCCATCATAGCTGGTCATCCCAAGCCCGGCCACGCTCAATGTGTGCCGGTCGATGGGTTGCGCTTTGGTCAAGCAATCCGCAAGTATGTTGTGCGTGCTGCAATGCTGCAGCACCACCTGCCCCTTTTCAACCATGTCCCGTGTGTAATGGTAACACACGTCGATGTGCTTTTTCCTTCTGTACTGCGTCGGATTGTTGGTCAGCGAGATTGAGCCGGTGTTGTCCTCTTGCACCACCGTAGGCTCCTGCTGTAGCACGCCCAACCCACCCAGCAACCTGCGGAGCGACACCGCCTCCTTGACCGCCTCGGCCATCGCGATGTACTCTGCTTCCACTGTGCAGGTGGCGACGCACTCTTGCTTTCTACTGTACCACGAGACCGTTGCACCAGCGAGGAAGAACACATAGCCGGATGTGGACATCCGCTTGTCCACATCGCCAGCGTAGTCTGCGTCCGAGTAGCAGACCAGACGGAAAGGGTCCGCCCGCCCCTTGCCGTCGAACCTCAAGCGCGCATGCCGCGTCGCCTGCAGGTAGCGGAGGATGCGCTTGACCGCCTGCCAGTGTAGTGGCCTTGGACCAGCCACGTACCTGTTCACTTGGCCCACCCCGTAGGCCAGGTCTGGTCGAGTCGCCACCATGGCGTACATGAGGCTGCCCACCGCCAATTGGTAGGGCACCCCTGCCATATCCTCCCGCTCTTCTTTTGTTTGCGGCGCCATTGCCGTACTCAATTCACAGGTCGTGGAGACTGGACTGCCAACTGGTTTGCAGTCCTTCATGCCGTACCGCTTCAGCGCCTCGGCCACGTATTTGGCCTATCCCAGCTCAAGCCTGCGCGCCCTCCAGTTCCGCTTAATGCTCACCCTGAGGTAGTACTCCAGCTCCCCCATGTCCGACATCTGGAATGTGTTGCTCAGTTGTTCTTTCAGCTGTTGTAGGCTCGGCAAATCCGTCGAGCACACAATCAGGTCGTCCACATAGAGTGCAACGATGTGATGGACCTGTTTGTTGCGCTACACGTACACGCTGTGATCCGCCTCACAGCGCTTGAAGCCGAGTTTTGCCATGACGCTGTCCATCTGTTGGTACCAGTATCTAGGCGATTGTTTTAGCCCGTGCAAGGACTTCCGCAGCTTACACACCTTGCCCTCCGGCGCCTCCACCCCCTCTAGCACCTCCATGTAGATCTCTTTGTCTATAATGTTGTTGAGGAAGGCCGTCTTTACGTCCATTTGGTGGAGCTCCATGTCCTTCGCGGCTGCCACCGCAAGGATCGCCCGGATACTTTTGAACTTGGCAACGGAAGCAAATGACTCATCGTAGTGCTCCCCCTTACTCTGTGCGTAACCCTTCGCCACCAGCCGCGCCTTGTATTTGTCAACCACACCTTCCTTTGTGAACTTGGTCTTAAAGACCCACTTTGAGCCGATGACCTTGGCATCTTTCGGCCTGTCAACCGGCACCCATGTATCATTTTCCGTGATGGACGCCAGCTCCGATTTGATGTGTGCGTCCCATTGATCCCCTTTGGGCCGTGCAAGCGCCTCTTGCACGGTAGTCAGCTCCGTTGATGCAGCCAGCATGCACCGTGTCATGCCAATCCATCGACCAGTGCTTGCGTCAAACCGCTTCCTCGCTTTTTGCTGCCTCCCGCTGCGGCGCGATAGATTTGGTGGCGCATTGTCGCTTTGCTGCGATCCCTCCAACTCTGCACGGTCCGGTGAATCATCGACCGGACGGCTCCCCAAGGATCTCTCATGCTCTGGCGAAACATAGCCCAAACGACAGGCACGTCCGGTGGATTTTCTACCGACGCCCGATGCACACTCTGCCAGGAGTGCGCGCCTTGGTACCCTAGGTGCCTCCTCCGCCGGATCCTTCTCGTGGATCTCCTCATTAGCTTGATCGTCATTGGAGTCCTCCGCGGCCGCTGCCACCGCTGGGGCACCTTCGCGCTCTGATGCCGCATCCTCTACTTCGGTGTCCGCCGGCTCCTACTCGTAGTCAAGGAGCTGGAACCACTCCCCGTCTTTGGAGAGTCCACCACGTCCATGCCGTTGCTGCTGATGTAGCTCTACTGCTCGTCAAACTGAACGTCTCGGCAACGGATTACCTCCTCCTTGCGCATGTCGTAGAGCCGGTACGCCTTATGTGCGCTCTCATAGCCAAGGAAGAGATACGACTTTGCCCGTGGCTCCAGCTTGCTGTCACGCCTCTGCGCAGCCTACACCACCACGTGCGCCTTGCACCCGAACACTTTCAGGTGTGCCACACTTGGCTTGCGCCCACTCCAAACCTCCTGCGGCGTCTTCCAGCCGCTCCTCCCCTTCAGCATCACTGTAGGAGTGAGGTTGATGGTGTAGCTCGCCGTACGCACAGCTTTCGCCCAGAAGCTTCGCGGCAATTCCGCATCCACTAACATGTTCCGTACCATGTTCAGCAGCGTCTGGTTTGCCCGCTCCGCCACGCCATTTGACTGAGGCGAACACGGCGTAGTTTGTTGCCATTTTATGCCCTGATGCTTCTTCCACTTGCTATAGCCCACGTACTCTCCGCCGTTGTCGCTGCGTAGCGCTCTGACCTTCCGGTCAGTCTGCCTCTCCACCGCGGCGACATACTCCTTCAGCCGGTCCAGGACCTCGCCTTTCCGCTTCATGAAGTACACAAAGAGTTTTCTGCTGTAGTCATCAATGAAGGTGACGAAGTAACGTGCGCCGCTCTTTGACGCCGTCTTGAATGGTCCGCACACGTCGCTGTACACGACCTCCTGCAGGTCCGAGGCGCGATTCACGTTCTCATTGAACGGTTTGCGCCGCGCCTTGCCCAAAATACAAGGCTCGCACTTTTTGTGCACTGCTGCATCTGTCGCCTCTTCCGCACTGTCGATGACGAGGCCACGTACCGGCATGCGCTTCGCCATCTCCTTCACGACTGCAGGTGAGGAATGCCCCAGTCGTCGATGCCAGAGCTCCAGATCAGCTCCCCCTCCTTTGGCCAGGTTGACGGTGCATTCATGCAAGTCTACTGAATCTGTCGCCGCGGGGATCACCTTTGTCTCCACGATGTAGAGGCCTCCCTCGCGCTTAGCCTCCAGCACGGGGTCGCCGCCACCGTCCTTCCGCACGACTGCCCCTCTTCTCCTGAAGAGCACCTCGTACCCCTTGTCAGTCAGGCGGCTAACACTTAGAATGTGAGCCAAGCCGGGTACGTGCTGCACGTCCTTGATGACGCGCTGCACCCTCTTTCCACCAACCACCACCTCCACGTCCACGTCTCCTTGGCCAGCCGCCGGCTCGACCTCGTTGTTCGCGACCACTATGGATTTGCTGGACTTTGTGTAGTTGATGAACCCGACCTTCTCAACCTAGGTATGCTCCTGCGCTTCGGAGTCAAGGCATCGCCGGTTGGCCTTCTTGAGGTAGTGGTTTTGAGTGCCGTTGAGGAGCTCCTCCTTGCCTTTGGCGTCCTTGCCGCTGGCCTTTGCCTCCTCGGTGCACTCACGGGCCCAATGGCCCTCCTTGCCACAATTTCGGCACGCACCCTTCTTGGCGCCCTTCTTGCCGCCGCCACGTCCGCCACCTCCCTTGGCCCCGCTTCCGCCACCATGCGTTTTGGTGACAAGGGCTAATGAGGACGACGAGGGCTCCCCGCGGCTCCGTCGCTGCATCTCGTTGCGGATGTACTCTGCAACCGTACCATAGGTGAGCTTGTCCTCTGCCCATCCTCCCAAGACTGTAATGAGAGGGCTCCAACTGACAGGAAGGGCCATGAGGAGGGCCATCGCCTACAGCTGCGTGTCGACCTTCCACCCCACGTCATTGCATTGTAAGGCGAGCGACTCGATCTGCTGCATGGCGATGATGATATCATCTCCCTCCTCGATTCTCACCGTCAGGAGTCGCTTCATTGCGAAGATTTTGTTCGCCAGCGACTTGGATTGATGGATTACACAGAGCTTTTGCCAAGCTTTGGCTGCCAGCTTGCAGCCTTGGAAGTAGCCCCACTGCAACTTGGCCGTCCCGGACACCAGCAGCATGAGCGCCTCCGTGTTCTTCTTTGTGAAGGCCTCCTTCTGCGCTTCCGTCGCCGTCGCTTCGTCGAGAACTTTTGTTCCCTTCAAGACCTACAGCAGCCCCTTATGCGCGAGGTGCAGCTCAAAGTGCCACCTCCATAGCCCGTAGCCAGGGCCACCTGCATACTTCTCGATGGGCTGCGTCTCTTTCTGCGCCATTTACGCAGTCTTCAACTCTGGGACCTCACAGCTTGGCGCCGATGTCGTCCCTGATGACAGTCCCGTCCGCCGCGAAAGCCGTGAGCGATGTGTAGACCGGTCAGGGCTGTGGGCCCATAACCCTTTGTCAGAAAACAGCCCCCGGGTGGAGGCAGTTCCAATGTGGCCCGACNCTTCCGTTCCCTTCATGACTTACAGCAGCCCCTTATGCGCGAGGTGCAGCTCAAAGTGCCACCTCCATAGCCCGTAGCCAGGGCCTCCTGCATACTTCTGGATGGGCTGCATCTCCTTCTACGCCATTTGCGCAGTCTTCAACTCTGGGACCTCAGAGCTTGACGGCGATGTCGTCCCTTACGACAGTCCCGTCCGTCGCGAAAGTTGTGAGTGATTGTAGACCAGTCAGGGTCGTGGGCCCATAACCCTTTGTCAGAAACCGGGGTGCGGTTCCAATGTGGCCCAATGGGTCTACTTGGTGTTCACGGCTATGTTTTGTGTGGGTGGTTCTCAGTCTAAGCGTGAGCTTTCTGGTCGCCCCACGCTATGTTTCTGGGAGTAAAAGAAAGTTGCGAGACATTCACTTTTGCGAAGGGAACAACACAATTTTTCATTAGTTTGTGAACATGGACATGATCAAAACATTTGTAGAGCTAGTCATGAGCTCTCCAACGCACCAAACCGTGCGCAATTTGTATCACTGTAGCTCCCGCTACGTCAGCCGAAGCGCAGCACCCCAAACCAGCCGCTCAGTCAGCGGTGCACACCACGTCGCCCGCCAAGGCGCCTTCACACATCAAGGACCCATCAAAACGCCATTCCGGAGGCACAAATGTCCCTACAAGTAGTGGCAGCGCCCCTCGTGCCTTTGGGGTCTGTTCCGATGAGTTAATCATCGAGTTTGGTGATAGGGGTTGATGTGGGTCAAAACCTGTTCGCGGACCTTCAGTCGGAATTTTGAGTAAGTTCCCGAGTAACAAACTGTACTACTGAGTTTCGGACTCCGAGCCAGGATTCTGGCTAAGTCCTTCAATAACAAAACCGCAATACTAATTCCGGCGGATCATCCACCGGACGCCTCGGCAGTCCTTCCTGAGAAAAATTCCCAGGTGGCATTTTGTTACTCGTTCAGGTGGATTATCCACCTCCGGTCGACCCGCGGCCGACTCCCAGATCCGCAGCGTACATCCCAACTTTGGAAGCCCATATCTCCCTCATTACTTTTCCGATTCCAATGAAACAACTTCCACCGGATTCAGCAACTTGTCAACTTTTGAGGGGCAATCCTTCATTTTAGGATCCGAATAATTCTCGAGTCGCCAGATCCGTCGACGAGGAATTCCCTCTGTCCGGCAGCTCGTCGGCGCCTCCCGGCGCCGCACTTGGGCATGTAGAGGGGCAAATCTTGAACAGTCGGTTCGAGGGGGACCCGACACGGGGGACCCGGATAGGGGGGGTGCCTGTTGGTTAGGCTTTTCATGCTGAACGAGGGCGCGACAGAGCGCCGGCTGAGCGCCGACATAGGAGCTGGCGCGTGCCGGCCAAACGTTGGCCCCCCACCGGCCGAGAGCCGCAGTCGAGGCCGACGGGCGGCTGCACGCACAAGGTGAGAAAGTGCGTGCAAGCTTCCTAGCAACACAGCCGTTGACCGGGCGTCAGTGCCTGGT
>SZWC01001598.1:259488-275559 GCA_023375785.1 Penium margaritaceum | reverse complement strand
TATCTATATCTATATCTATACCTATATCTATATCTATATCTATATCTATATCTATATCTATATCTATATATATATCTATATCTATATCTATATCTATATCTATATCTATATCTATATCTATATCTATATCTATTTCTATATCTATATCTATATCTATATACATGTTTATATCCTTATCTATATCTGTATCTATATCTATATCAATATCTTTATCTATAGTAGATCTATATCTAGATCTATTCATATATCTATTTCTATATCTATGTATAAATCTATATGTACCACTATGTTTTTGGTCATATCTATATTGATTTGTATTCCAATAGCAATAATTATATCTTTTTTCGTATATTAATTTATATCTATATCAATAGCTATACCTTTTTGTATATGCATGTGTTTATCTTTCTCCATATGCAAATCCATATTCATATCAATACCTACAGTTATACCTTTATTTGAATCTGGGAATATTGATTTTATTCATTAGGTGCAATATGTATTGATTAAACTTTTATGTACAGATATGGGTACCAATTCGCATGTGTATTTCTGGAACAAATCATAGATTGTCTGTTGTGCTGGAGTCCCAATCGTTAGATTTTCTGGTACGGTTTTTGCCCATACTGACATTCGGTCTACCGATTGCAGTGTTTCCAACCCTGTTAACGTTTTCGGCATATTTTGTACGTTGTTTTTGGTGGATGTTGAAGCTCGGATCGTGTTTCGGTGTCGAAGTCCTCCTCCTTGACTTCCGTTTCCGATGATGTTTTTCTTCACTTAACGGAAGGATGCGAAGTCGGAAATAAGGATCTTCGATCCTATTCAATGACGTTATGCTCTCTTAGGTGTCGCTATTCATTTTCCTCCGCGTGCAATACGGTCTACAGGATAGACAAGTTCAGGGGTAGCAGTCGTCGATATAGATGGAATTAGAACGCGGCATCAATTATACATCAGGTTCCGAAGTCTCCATTTCTTCAGTATGCATTACCGAAACAGGTCACTTAAAATGTAAAGATCTTCGTCCGGCAGTCGTTATAGATGCGGGGCGCATCCGCGGCAGCTCGGATATATTTGCCCGTAAGAAAATAAAAATGTACAGTTTGTATGTTTTCTTCATTATATTACTGGACATATATTCCATGTATGCAATTTCACAAAAAGCCTAAGTCATTAAGGTTATCTGACAAAGAACATCTCACAAGAAAGTAGTTACAACATGGAAAAGAATTTTCCAAATGCTGCATGTTACGCTCAAAAAGTGCACAATCATATCAATTCCCATCTACCATTTCTTCATTTTTGGCATAGTTTACACAAATTACATAATACATCAAGTTCCTTCATATATTTGTGTTTTTTTACTTACTAAAATAGTGGACACTGTTGTATATAAGCGAAGGATAAACTATACTTTTTGAAAAAAAAACCGTTTCATTTCTCAACTTACACATACAATGAAGAACATTATTGGGAAAAAACATTGCAATGTTTCTCCATTTTTTATTTAGACAAAAAATCCATTAATTTTAAATGATAATCTAGGGTTTTGAGAATATCATACATTATCCTTACGAATAGTTACCCTTGTTCATGACACAATTTGAAAC
The DNA here is from genome assembly GCA_023375785.1 of Penium margaritaceum. Classification (NCBI taxonomy): domain Eukaryota; kingdom Viridiplantae; phylum Streptophyta; class Zygnematophyceae; order Desmidiales; family Peniaceae; genus Penium; species Penium margaritaceum. The sequence continues at coordinate 273,946 of SZWC01001598.1, read as the reverse complement.
CACATTAAAAAATAGGTTTCTAATTGCGCATGTGCATGCTCATTTTTCTTCATCTTAATTTCTTGACTATGAAACAAACTAAACATTGGGCTTAAAAAAGGGAGACAAGGCATTCAATCATGATTTCCCACAACACGGTTTGACAATTTTTTGTTCTCTCTCCATTCAATGATTCAGAACGTCTAAACCTCTACCGTCTCCATGAGAACATAATTAAAAATTCATTTCTTTTATTTACTCTAATATATGGGAGAACGCTATCACCAACTTGCCACTTTCAAAAGATGATACGTTTTGGCATTCCTTTCAATGCATTCTATTTATGTTTTTTGTTCAAATGAATGATTTGTAGAGAATAAATGATTTGACATGGGTTGAAATGTCATCATGGACCTCAGTGATTGTTACATGATCATATTTTAATGGCTTCAGGTTGGTCATTTGCCTATTTTCTACCTTTTGAAGTGTGTAATTATGGTGAGTTTACTTTCTCAAACAATTCTTTCGATTGAATTAGTAGAGGTATTGCCATGTTTTCGGAAAAAAATCATTATGGTATTCTAAGTTGCCTAAGTGGAACTAAGAAGTAATAACAAAATATACATTATTCCAAATGTGATCAAGCATTTAATAGATTAGATGATTGCTTGATATTTTTGTTTGATATGACAATTTTTATCTTCACATCTATGAATTACATAAATAAAATACATGATTTGTGCTATGTATTTCTCCTTTAAAAGAACACAATCTCATACATGGACTACTTGTACATTTCATGCTCATATCTTGCAAAAACGGTCACAAACAAACTTGTTTTTCTTTGGAAGATACTTATTTTATGTTCCTTCTCCTAATGATGGTTTTGAATTAATGTATCAAAACAAGAGAGGTGTTTGTGGGAAACTTGTAGTTTCCTTGTTGCAAAGGGTGTAATTAAAAGTAAAATCTTTTTTGGTTTTAGAATCGAAACCATAACAATGTGAATCCATTATCAACTTTTGTTTATGATATAATGGATCCACAACCTACAATAATGGACCCTGATGTTGTGTCAGAAAAATAGAGGTAGGGAGGAAATGTTGGCAAAGCAACAAAAAACAATGAAGTGCAAGGAAGCGTGGAAGAGAGATGATATATGCAAGCATTCATGAGGTGATGTGAGGAATTAGACAAGAAAAGTGAATCAAGATATTCTAGAGGCCGAGATAGAGCAAGAGAGTAGATAAGAGTGCAATAAGAGAATGCTGGAGACAAATAAGTTGTTTTAATCTTGAAAAGAGCTTAGCAAAAAAGTGGAAGACATGGAATGAACAACTTCAAAAGAGGAGATTCAATGGTGAAGGAGGAATGAGCAATGAGTGAGCACAAGGAGGACATAGCGGCTAGGTTCCTAAACCAAAGGCGAACGGGATGGAAAGCTTGTTTAGGGTAAAACTTAAAGGGAATGAAATTCCTCTATATATACAACAAATCAATAAACAATAATTGTCAACAACTGATTTTCACTAGCCGTACGTATCACAAAGTGCATGCTTTAATTAGGGACGCTTTGATTCTGATGAAATAGTTGCAACTGAGCAGCCGTTGCCAAGGAGGTTCACAACAACACCTGAACCCGTGTCAGGAGTTCAAATTATCCAAGTTGTGAAGCAATGATTACGTAAAGGACAATAGTATCCAAATTTATTTGTGTGCTGGGGGAAGTAACCTTTTAATACAGGGATCTGAAGATCTGGTTGTAAGGATTCATGTTCAACGCCACTATCACAAGGGTATGCCATAATGTCACAACAAGTGGCTTTTACTTTATGATCATGTGGTAGATGGTATAGGAGGTGTATGTTGGAATCTCTGGGGCTTGCAATCACAAATTCACCGTGTGCTCTAGTGCAACAAGGGGATCTTGCTGTTGTCTAAGATCTCAATGCCCAGCAAGAGAATCCCATAATCCAATGTGTAGAAGTCAAAGACTGGAATCAAACTTGTAATTGAAAAGACTATCTACTAGAAGTATACCATAGGGAACTATAGGTGAAACACAACTTAGCTTAATTCTCTCAAACAACCTACCCCATCCAAGGGCGCAACATCTTGTAAGGCCGTCAAGGCCCTTATTGCAAGCGTCTTAGAATGGTCACCATGCTTTCAAGTAAAATTACCTCAAGGTTGTCAAGGCAGCCTCCTCTCCACACTAGCAACCACTACCAAACTTACTAGGTTGTAAGAGGAAACCAGACTCTCCCAGCCAAGCTAATAGAGTGCTACCACAATTACTAAGTTGACAGATGGGAACTGAAATTGAGTCCTTCTAGACTCAATCAGCACTACACCGACAGAGGTGACGCCAAAAATCAACTATGGGATCAACGCCTAGACACAAGTCCTGGATTAGAAATGAGCAACATCCAGAGGCAACTCTAGCAAGACTGCTCTCCACTCTCAGACGTAATCTAGCCACCTCTTCTATGTAGTCTGGCCACCTCTTCTACGTAGTCGGGCCTTAAGTTAGTCAGGGACGTCCACCAACCCACGCTAGGAGAAGGCCGATAGGTCGCCATGGGTGTTCAGGTGAGGGAGCGTCTGTAGAGTCTTGGTCTGACCATTGTTTAGTAAAGGGGGAATGTTGATGCAACTACGTAGTTGCTGGAGTTACAGATAGAGTTGCTCTTGGAGTTACTGGACTGACTGAGACTTAACTCCTTTTATACTATGATCTTGGCAAGTTGACTAGCTCCTCTGTGCTCACATGAAACGTCTTGCAGTAAGGTTGTAACTTCCTCCTCAAGGTATCCTTCTAGTGAAAGGCATGCTACTTCCTCCTCAAGGAAGCTTCTTGAAGGCCGGAAACTTGGTAGTGGTCTTCGTCACTGAGTCATGCATGTTGTCACTGACGTACAACAGTTCCTCCTCTTCAAAACGCATGTTTCAGCTCAGACGTTAATGTAGTAGCTAATGCAACTGTTGAGTCGTGCATGTGGTAGTTGATGGAATGCTGAGTCGTGCATGCACCAATTGATGCATAATGGTCCCTGGTCTAAAGCTCTTCTTGCATGTGCTGGTGCAAGCGGTCCCAGCAATCCACTTTGGTGTAGCCCGACCTTGAGTGGTCTGGGTCAAGCACCTAGCTATGCTTGCTTGCATTACGCAGCTGCTGACCATGCTAGGCCAACAGGCATGCACAGCCCTGTTGTGCATGCAGCACACAAATTCAGACTCTGCTTCCCCCTTTGGAGCTAGATGTCTGAATAATATCTGGCGTGTACATAAAATATTATCGGCCAAGTTGCACTCGAGTATTTATGGATAAAAACTTGTAACTTTGTGCACAGACATCCGATTGTCAAACCGACTATGCCATGTCAGAGCTTTCATTAAACGTAGCTGTTGTTTGCTCCATAACTCATTCCTAGTAGGTGTGCTTATGAATGCAAAGAGCATTGCATTTCTTGTTTTGAGTGGAGAAATAAGTAATGAGTGGAGGTTTCAACTGCCCGTGAAGAAATCTTTGCTGCTTGAAGAGAATTCGTGGTAACTCTTTGATGAGATTCTCCCATTGGAAACTTTTGGAAAAAATACGGGGCTTGAATTAGTCAAGTATGGCCTTAAAATGCTCGTTTTTACCGTTTTTGGCTCTTTTCAAGGCCATTGTTTGGTTGGAGCTGGTCGTGCGGAGCAGAAAACTAATTCTTGTGAGTTCAAATTTGTCACTTGTCTCCCTGGTGAGTTACCTTCATGCAAAAGCAACCTCCTAAAGCGCAAGCCACTATGCTTGCCATGCACGTTCTTGGCTATGCAGTGGAAGGCTCCACACATTTTCACTAACACATCGCTTGTGAGGCAAGATGGCTGCTTGGGACCACCTGCATAGACTGCCAACCTGCTACAGCCACCCCTTGCCAGCGAGTATAAAAGCCCACCGCCTTTCTTTGTTTTCCGCTCTCCCTGTCGCTTTAAGAACTTAACTTGATGACTTCATTCAACTACGTCTGTTGCTTGCTTCAGCCATGCCAAGCTACTACAAGTCGACTTTACCATAGCTTGTGCAGTTAACGTGCCTCACATCCCTCCTTGGTCAACTCCTCAGTGCTTCAAAGTCAATTGGCATTGTCACTACTGTCCATGCTGCTTCCGTCGTCGTCGCTAGCATTTTTAGTCGTTGCTTCTGAATTTTGTTGACCAAAAGTATCGTTTCCCCACCCTTTGTGGAGAGTATTTGGGTTACCCTTTCCGGGGAACCTGCCTTCTGACCACCACAAACTTACCGCTTCCCCTTTTCTATTCAAGAAACCCGTTGGCGACGTCGATCGGAGCTTTTTGCTCGCTCACCCTTCCTCCACCGGCCACTTGGCCTTTCCCTTGGCTCGTTACGTTTGGCCCTCCGCCATTGTCCATCGCTTGAGGGACGAACTTTTGTCCAGCCGTCTCTTTCCTCTCGGCTCGTCCTCTCGAGCGAAGAACTTGCACAAGGCCTCTCTCATTAATCGCCCTCCAGCCATCCCATCCTCACGGCAAGGGGCTTTGTGCTGGATTGCTCTCACGGCGGGACCTTGTCGCGACCTCGCCTGACGTCACGGCAGTCCATTAGCCCAGCTCGCCATCGCGACAAGCTGGTACGATGTCCAACGTGGACGCCGCTCCTCCCCCTCATTCGATGCTCCCTCCCTTTAGCCCCTCTTTTGCATGCGATAGTGACCTTTCACCTTTTGATTTATGCTCTCACTATTTGTGCAACTTGTGTACCATGGAATTTCCTACAACGAACGAATTCCACAACCGCAGCTGAGCGACCTTACCCTAGTTACACATGAAGTTTTCACTTCATGTGGCGCAATAAAACTCATCCATGTTAGCGAAGTTGGAGATCTTTGCTTTGCAGGCAGAAGTGATCAGCTCCACTTCATAAAAGGTATAACGAGTGATGTTAAAAGCAAACTGCTACTTCTAGTGCTACTACTACTATGAAACTTGCTATTGTTGCATCTATAGATGGAGGACAGTCCACAAGGCCAAAGAGTGATCTCGCCTTCGGACCCCTTTTCTAAGGGAGAGGAAACTCACAAACTGGGTTCCGATTATTGTTCAAACTAGTTGTACGTTCCGTCGAAAAAACAATTATCGACCACGGAGCCTGTTTTACACACAAGACATCTCTTGTTTTTTCTTCCACTGATCTGTTGCTGATGTTTATGGTGCTAGTGGTTGTTTCCACCATCTAGAAGGTATGACGCACGAGTTAGCCTTATACCGCCAACCTCCATGATGCACGAGCTTAGCCACAAAGCTCATGATCACGAAGAGCTACTCCAAGGCCATTCCTAGATTTTGGACTCCTTGCCTTCACTCCGAAAATTACTCCAATTGTTGCACTAGTGCTTTAGCTCTTATTGTTGTTGGAGTGAGCAATAACTGTGTTGATTTCCCGCTTCGGCATAGGGCAGTCGAAACTCCAATTGGAGACTCTAAGAAGAATTTATGGGTCTTTTTGTGAACTTACCGGGTGTGGCTCTGTAGAGAATCTATTCCTTGAAAGGCCCAGATTTTCTTTGGTAAAAATTCCCTTTAAGGGAGTGAAAGGAGACTTCGTACGGAATCATGCGCATGAGGACAGCACATGCCTCTTGGACCTGAAACCCGTGTAATGCTGCATAGGCTTGATGGTCAGGTGGGACCACATCTGACTCAACTGGGCGCACAGAGCAGTGTGAGGGCGTCAAGTGGGGACCGCCTTGCACCGACAATCCGGAGGCACGACTCAGCGAGGCTCTCTCATAGCCATGTGGACAACCTACGTGGAGAGCTCTAGTGCGAGCTTCATGGTGACGATAATCCACGGACCACATGATGAAATATGGTAGCATCAAAAGCCTCTGATAGAAACAGCTTATGGAGAAGCTGCACTGTGGAACCTGATAAAGCTTCCTTGGGAAGGAGGCTTCCTTATGGCTAAGGTTTTAGCTAGTGGAAAACCAAGTTGGAGGGGAAGCTTCCACGGAGAGGAAGCTTCCCTGCGGAGGAAGTTTCCTCAAGCCAGGGTTCCAGACTAAAGGTTCATGTTCATCTGAGAGGACCGTTGAGATGCAAACATTGCGGCTACAGTGATCAATAGCTCTTACTGATCCAGAAGAAGCCACAGGATCTGAGGATCACACACATGGTGATGGCTTGCACCTACAAAGCCACGTGGTCAGGTTGTAGTGCAAGAACCACGGTTACGATGAAACTTTACCGTGCACCGAAGGAAGCTTCTCCGACCACCAACAAGGTAGTCAACTTGCCAGGGCCGCAAGTACAAAAGGCGGCGGCCCTGGAAAACTCAACTATCTTCAATGGTTGATCTTTAGTGGCTGATCTCCAGTGGATCATCTTCAAATTCAAACATCAGTCAATCTCTCCACTCTTAAAGGCCCCTGTAAGCCTGGCTGTGCCTGCCAGCTTGGGTAGATGTCACTATTGAAGATCCCTCCAAGGCCCCTATAAGCCTAGTTGTGCATGCCAGCCTGGGTGGAGGTCACTGTTCAAGATCCCTCCAAGGCCCCTTTAAGCCAGGCTCTGTCTGCCAGCCTGGGTGGAGGTTCATGCTGGAGATCCCTCCAAGGCCCCTGTAAGCTTGGCTCTGCCTGCCAGCCTGGGAGGAGGACGACATGTTTACTGGTGGCCAGTCTACCACAACTTGGTGGTCGTGCCAAGACCAGCTAGAATCCTCTGACGACCTAGTAAGCCTGGTAGGTGCTGCCAGCCCGGAAAGGAGGTGGCCTTGACGTCCTGAAGGCCTTCCATCAGAAGAGATGATGGCTGCGCCGAGACCCTTGCGTGGATGGCCTTGACGGCCTAGTAAGGCGTTGCGCCCTAGTTTGGAGCCAGGAGATACGTCAGAGCATGGAGTTTAGCTCTCTTTATCTGCTGTTTGTTAGAAAAATCTTGTACTTGTACTTTGTACTTTTCACAAAATTCTATTCCATATTTTGACTTCTAATAAGTTTGATGGACACACAAAAGGATCCTGGAGCAGCAAGGACCCCCTTGCTGTAGTGAAGGCTCCGCATTGAGGCACTGGCCATTCCCGCATGTGCAACCCTTGCAAAACCAAGCAATTATGAGACGAGTTGTCGCAAAGCAAGCTGTTATTGGAGGGACACTTGCAGTTGTGAGGAGCGAGCTTCCCCCTTCAGAAGGTTTTCCCTCTTTGTGGAAATCTAAGGACGTGGTCCTCGTCTGCTTTAGAGATTCAAATAGTGCCCTAACATTGTCCAAACGTCTTCCTCCACCTACCACCTTCATAGGATTATGGTATGGAGTACATGTGCTCCATTCATGCATGTTACCAAACCCACTGGGCTTACTACCTTCTTCTGTCGCTTTTGGCGGGATTTTTCCATGGAGCATAACTGTTTGGTTTGTGCATGCCTCCAGACACCAGGTGGGCGTATTGCATCCCAAGTCCGCTCCGGCAAGATTTCAACATTGAGCTCAATTGGTCCATTTGTGCACGACACTTGACATTAGGAGGGCTGACTGCCTCCACCAACCACTGCAGAGGATATTTCCATGGAGCGTAACTGTTCCATTTGTGCATGCCACTAGATACGTGGTGGGCTTATCACGTCCTCATGCCACTCTGGCACAAATTTTTCTGCTCTGCGGCCTGCTTCAACGATTCGCCAACACCTTTGCTCTCCCTCCCCCTCACACAATGACATCCTTTGTTGTTGCTTTGACAAATTAAGCTATTGCTTATATTTTCACGGTAGTTATAGTTGTGGCCGATTTGGACGTGCTCCTTTGCATATGTCCTCAGAAGTTTAAATTCACTCAGTTGCATTAAAAAGGTGCAGAGGTCTCCTCGGATGCAAAAGGCATCCTTGTTGGTGTTGTCATGGCCAAGTCTGGAGATGAAGAGATTGATGTGCTCTCACTGAGGGGATTATTGCTTTAAAAAAAAAAGCAATAATCCCCTCAGTGAGAGCACATCAATCTCTTCTTCCTTGACTTTGCATTGCTTTTGGATCGACACATGCTTACACTCGTTGAGCAGCACCTTCATGATGTGCGTGACCAAAAAGTCGCACACATTGACTCTAGTTGCTCCATGTGCATCATAAAACTTGCTACACTTGTGCTTCTACTACACTTGTTGGTGTTGATGCGACAACCAAATGGTGCTTTGGGATTCCATCCCAAGTTTTGCCTAGATGCTCCCCTTTCTTTTTCTTCTTTTATTCCTCCGCTACTCCCCACCTTGTGCCATGGAACGGGATATGCAGTTGCAAGAACATGTCAGATTGGTGATGAGCATCTTTATCTTGGTGCACTCATCACTACTACGCCTATGGTGGTGGGCTGTCCCAAAGTTGCGACCACACTACCTTCTCTTGTACTAGTTTCATGTCAATACAATTGCAGCTCTCGAGCTCATTCTTTTAGCTGCCACATGTTTTTGGTTCCATGCATGAGTACCTGCTGCATCACTATTGCTCTTTTAGGTCGTAAGCTGGATTCTCCTTTGCCACCTCCTACATTGGCAGTGTGTTGATGTTACGGTAGCTTTGTACACGCTGATGTGGAGATAGCTTGTCACTTCCTTTGAGGATCATGTGAACATCTGTCTCCGAAAAACGGTCGCTTTGCTGCAACATATGGTGCAACTGCTTGGGACGCATCCATCTCAGTTGTTTGTTGTACCATTAAATTTCTTCTCATTTGTTGTAGTACATAGAAAAGAGTAGGAGAACTCCGTTTAGGATGCAAAGCCACTGCCCCCTTTGTTGGTCAGCTTGTCGACATTTTGCGAGACGTCCAACCTTGTGACCACTAGTGCCGACACTTTTATGTCAAGTAGGCATTGTCATTGGAACTGCTGCTTGTCGCTACTATGCTGCAGATGGCACTGTGGCTCCTAGGTCACCACCCCACCGTCCATGAGCTCCTGGAAGACGGCTACTTGCCTTGGATTCCTGGCAACCTGAGTTGTTGCCAATGGCTTCTCTGCTTGCGACTCGCAAAGTAGTGTATGGATTTATGCCAACCCTCGTGACATCATCACATGGGTGTTTGAGAAGCACCGTAGCTTGTTGTCAACTACTACTTGTGGCGCTTGAAAGCCTGGTGGCACCGTTGCATTCTTTGACTGTTGCAATATTGCCGTTGTGGATGCTTAAAGGGAAACCACAAGGGTTTGCATGCTTCCTCCACAAGTAGATAAAGCTGAATTGTTTTTGTTGAGGATAGACATGCTTTAGCAAAGGTGACGCTAGGCACTACCTCTAGGATCAACACCTAGGCACAACTCCTAGTTGAGAGATGATCAACGTCCAGAGAGGTAGCTCTAGCAATACTTCTCTTGAGTCTTAGATGTAGTCCAGCCACCTGTTCTAGGTATTCAGGCCTTCAAGTAGTCAGGGACGTCCACCAACCTAAGTTGGCAGAAGGCTGCCGGGTTGACATGGGTCTTCAGGTGAGAGAGCGTCTGTAAAGTCTTTGTGTGAGGAATTGTGTGGTAAAGGCAACGTTTTCGTGCATATACTGAGTTGTTGGAATCATTGATGGAGTTGCTGTTGTAGTTGCTGGACTAACTTAGTCTTGTCTACTTTTATGGCGGGATATTGGCAAGTTGACTAGCTACTCCGTGTTCAAAGCAAACGTCCAGCTGAAAAGTCATAGCTCCCTCCAATAGGAATCTTCCTATTCCAAGGCATGCAGCTTCCTCCTCAAGGAAGCTTCCCACAGGCTAGCATCTTGGCATTGGTCCCAACTACTGAGCCGTGCATGTTCCCATTGACGCAGGGCTGTCCCCACTCTTTGCTCTGCATGTAGCTGCTGAGTTGTGTATGTAGTAGCTGATGTAGTTATTGAGTCGTGCATGTGGTAGTTGATGCAATGATGAGTCTTGCATGCACCACTTGATGCAAAGTGGTCCCTGCTCCAGAGCTTTACTTGCATGTACTGATGCAAGTGGTCCCAGCAGTCCAGTCAAGTGTAGTCCCACCCTCATTGGTCTGGGTCAAGTACCAAGCAGTGCTTGCTTGCACTGCGTAGCTATTGACAAAGCTAGGCCAACAGGCATGCACAGCGTTGTTGTGCATGTAGCACACAAATCCAGGCTCATTTCCTCACTATGGAGTTGGATACTAGAATTAAATCTCGCCTATGCATTAGAAATTCCTGGCCGAGCCGCACCTTAGTATTTATGGATAAAAATTTGTAACTTAGCGCATAGACCTCTAATTGTCAAACGGACTACGCCATGTTGGAATTGTCACTCGGTGCAGCTACTGTTCACTCGAACGGTGTGAAGAAGGAATGTCTTAATGTCTGAAAGAGTTCATGGGTATGCCCTATGAAGACACATAGAGTTAAAAATGATCATTCTAAGCAGAGGGAGAGAAAATTACTGCAAAATAATGATTGCCTTGCCTTGACTTGTACTACACCATACCAGTGGATGATGTCTTTGAACTTATGGAGCTCAATGATAAGAGTCCACTCAAGGGCTTGTATTTCCATGTTGATTGTGATGCAATGTTGAAATTGTTGGTAACTGCTTACATATGAGGTTAGCAAGTTTGGTATATTCTACGAGTGATGATGGTGCTACTGATGGAGGAGATTGGGGCTGCGGATTGTGATGGAGGGTGTTGCCACAACAACGACAAAAAATGAGGCTGGCATAAGGACTAGCCTTTCATGAGTGTGTTCTGATGGACAGGCAACGATGAATCTTTTATCTCATCCACTACTCCAATGGATTGTTCTGGAGGTTAGCTCAATGAGAACTGTCTAGTTTCAGTGTTGCGTGATAGACCAATTCATCTCCTCTCGTCTGTGATGATTGAAAGGTAGGAAGGAGGGTTGAATATGTGAGAAGATTCTCTTGACTTTTGCCCCATGGGAGTGATGGCTTGTTTCACCCATGTGCATGATCTGGATGAGTAAGAAGACTAGTGGTGTCTAATGTCTCAATGCAAGACTCTTGAGATAAAGAGGTAAATGTTGTGGATGTAGGAGGTCCTAATAGTGCCAAATGAGTGAGAGCTTGTTCCAATAGTTGGCAATGAGGAGGATGAGTGACGGTGTTTGATGCCCTAATCGTGCATGTAGCTAGCTTCTGTTGAGAAGGAGTGAGATGAAAACATCAAAGTCTTCTTGGATGTTGTTCACCAAGAGACTTGTGGTTGACGAGGTGAGTTCCTAATGGAAATAAGGAGAGCAAGAGAAATACAAGTATTGGAGGAGTTGATGATGATGACGTTGGGTGTAGGGGCAAGCCAGGTGCGTAAGAATGTAGATAGGAAAAGGTGTGCAACAAGTAAGGCAAAACCAAACATTTCGGAAGAAAATCTTCTTCTGACTTGGATGGAAGCCAGTACAAGATTGGCAACATGCTTGTGCAAGTCTTAGTGATGGCCACAAATGATGATGGTGGTATGAAGGATGGCTTGATGATGAAATCTTGGCATAGGGACGAGCCACGTGCACTATTCAAGGGACGGCGTGGGCGTAGATTGTCGAAAGATTGGCGGTTAAACCGATAGGATATTTCTCCAAAACAAAGGATGATGATGACACATTTCTGAAAATGGCGGATAATTGATAGACAAGGCACAAGGGAAAAACCACGTCCGCTTGGAAGATGATGATTGAATATGAGGAAGATGATGATGAAGATGATGGAGCCAATGAGGTTGATGAAAAAGGATAAGCAGGTCAAGCTATGTATGGAGAAGATGCGGTAGGAGAGCATAGTCGAGGGTGCTGAAGAATTTTTGTTCATGTCAAACGATTTATAGCTTGTGCTCCTACTTGACTCAAGAAAATAATGTAGGGATGTTGGTGGTGTCCGATACTCTGATATCTAAGGTAGTCCTCATACACAAAATGAGTGAGTTGAAGGGAGGCTAAGGAAGCAAAACAATGTATACTCAATTTAGGAGACTAAGGACTTGTTCCACCTGTTTTCTTGAGACCTACGAGCAAGAACACTAGTGGTCTCCAACTGATTGGCATCTTACTTCTATCGGGAGGCATAACAAAGGAACCCTAAAAGAATGATGCAACGCAATGAGGAAGAAGTGACAAACATGATGGTAATCTCGATAAAGCAGGTGGTTAAGGGATTGATACATGTGGCAGCTAGAGGTAGACTAGTTGCAAATGGTATTTTGAGAGGCAAAGGAGCGACAAAGAGATAAACCTGCCATAAATTCATAGAATCTATGAGGGGTAGCAGAGGAGACGTGGAACATGGATTCAACGGTTGACAAGGTTAGCAGAGTGTAATATGGGAAATCAAAAGTGAGAGGCAAAATGCCGCAAGAAGCTTTACCAAAGGGGGCGAAAAGGTGTGGCTTAATGTCTTGCATCAACTGCTGGTGAAGGAGGCCAAACATTGTCACAAGCGTGAGCTGGGATGTAATACACTATCATGGTGATAAGAATCGCCAAAGATCAAGACTAGTCAATTTGTTTTTGGTGATGTCAGTGATTAATTAGGCAAAAGAAGTGGTGGTAATGTTTTTTACAGTGTGTACAAGTGGAGGTGATGTGGGCAACATATCAATGATGTGATAAGCAGACTCAAAGATATATTCCTTGAAGCTGTGATGCCATGTCAAAAGAATGGAGGCAACAACATGAGTGTTGGCTTAAGTAAGTTCATGTAATGCAATGTCTGAAAGTAGTAGAGGGAGATGATAGGAGTAAAAATAAGTAGGAGATGCAAGGAGTTAGAGAAGAAAAAGGGTAAATGTGGATATCTCAAAAGTCGAGATAGAGTAAGAGAGCAGGGAGGAGTCTTATGAGAAAATGTTGTAGAAGAGGAGGCGGTTTAGATGTTGCAAGAAGCGTTTAGTGAAAGAGTGTGAGAGAGTGAAAACTATAAGAAATGTGAATTATTGGTGAGGGATAAGTAAGAATTGAGGAGAGCAAAGATACAACAATGCAACCACGAAATTAAAGAAAAACAAGATGGAAAGACTGTTTAGGGTTGAATTTGGAGGGTGTGATAATCCATAGTACATTTAAATTTGCTACCTGTACACGTGGCAACATGGTCGCTTTACTTAGGGGAAGCAAGATTCTATTTGAACGGAATTGAACGACAAGCCATTAGCAAGGGGTTTTGCTATACAACCTAAACCTATATCAAGAATTCGGATCATCAAAGGGGTATTCTTACTCAAAGGACCTTGTCAAAGTCATGTTTTTTAAGTAACCATTATTATTACAAATTGTGAAGCATTAAAGGCCTATAAGGCAACAGATCTAAATGTTTTTGTCTGGTTGGGGTAGTTGCCAGTTGACGGAGAAATCTAAAAATCTGGTTATATTGAAGAGGGTTCCACGCCCTTACAACGAGAGTGAGTGACAATGATGCAACAAATGACACTTCTTCAATGATCTTATGGTAGATGTTATTGGTGGTACAAAGAAGGCATGTGTCCATGTCTCAAAGGGTTGACATGTACACCCTTGAAGGACACCCAAGAAGGATTCTCATAAACTCCTTCTAGGAAGAAGGAGAGTTGACATCCACAGGAAAATGAATGCCTTGCCTTGACATGTACTAAACCATACCAGTCATGGATGTTGTCTCCAAACTAATTTCCATCATTTTGCTGACAAGAAATCATGGTCTACCATAGGATTTAAGGGACATATGTGATTACGTATTGTAGTGCCAGATGCATGAGTGCGTTGGAAGGGACCCAAGTTCGTGTTCATTTCCAACAAATTTCGTCCACCCCCAAGCAACAAAAATGGAAAACCAACGCAAGACTTCTACATCCTTGTGGGTTTTGAACTCCTTGTCATATTTATGTGGGTTCTTTGGAAATGGTGTGCACATGATGCAGTTGTGATTTTAAGTCAATGAGGACCATGGTTTCAAGTTGGCGGAAGGTTTGTTATAAATGGCCAACTCAGGGTAACCTAACCGCCATGGGTGCATCACTCCATTCAAAGAGACCATCTAGTTGAGTGTGGATCAAGAACATGCCAAGAAACGATCCACAATAGAATGGGAAATAAGCATCATAAAACACCGCTTCCTGATGCCTTAAGAGGTTTCTTCTCCGAACCACACTTTAAAGCAAAGCTCATAATCTCCACGATGGTTGTACAATACCTCATCACATTCAAGATGGCATGCATAAGGAGAACCTCTCACTTCGTCAGCTTCTAAGGGAGGGTGTTTAACCTCCACCCGTGTACACAAGCCAAAGGAGCAAGCAAGACCCTGTGACAGCCCTTAAAGCAAACTTTGCGTCAACTATGTGGCAGGAGTGTGCCTCTCGTTGATGAGTCTACTACAAAGCACCATTATATTATGGGAACTTATTTTTTAAGTCTGTCAATATCTCCTCTCTCTCTCTCTCTCTCTCTCTCTCTCTTTCTTTCTCTCTCTATCTATTGCTCTTGCTCTCCCTCCCTCTATCTCTCTTTCTATCTTTCTATCTCTCTC
>SZWC01001598.1:240085-258771 GCA_023375785.1 Penium margaritaceum | reverse complement strand
AGATAGAGAGAGAGAGAGAGAGAGAGAGAGAGAGAGAGAGAGAGAGAGAGAGATGTTAGGATGATGTGCTAGCAAGATGACGGGAGACTGGCTACTTAAGTATTATTGAATCACCACACACATGCTTTGGAGATGGTCCATTGGTCACAACCATACTACAACCCTTGTCCTTCCGAGGCACTTTCAACCGCGATATCATCCTCTCCATCACAATTTTTTTAATCAGTACCCTCCACCTCCATTGGGGTGAACACCACCATTACCCGCAAATCCTATCGTGCACCCATTCTATGAATGAGTGAAGCCTTGGGGACGGCGTTGCTCTCCATGGCATTGTAAACAATGGAAATTGGCTTTCCAAGGAGATCGTCCCCTTAGACGATGTGGAAAACCTCATGGTGATAACGCTTAGGTTGCACGATGGTCATGGCCACGGATTGGAGGCCTAACGCCACTTCATGACATGGAAGCCTACGCTTTTCTGCCAGATTCGCAAGGAGGGCGTGCCTAGCACGATGTTGCAAAACCCTTTGGCTTTGCGGATTGGTTCAAATAGAGCACATCCTGTCAGACATACCACCCTTCAAATCAGCCTCGCATGGTCCACAAGCCTCTGCATACTCCACTTAGCCAGAGGGGCTAGCAGTTGCCTTAATCTCATCGTCCGTAACCCTTACAAAACTAGCACCGACGACCTAGGCACCCGCCGTGGTAGTGGTAGTGCCCCATGTTTCATGAGCCATGGGGAACCATGAGCTTGCACCTAGGTTAGGAACCTCATCACACTTAGGCTCATGTTGTACAAACCTCCTACCACTGGTCTACCAAACCATTGAGATTCTTCTCCAAAAATTCCCGGCCCCACATGGTTGGTTTTTACCTCGTGAAGAAGTAACTTTGCAGCTTGTAAAAATGCTTGAGTTTGTTTGCTTGCTGGCACACACATGTAGCACTTACCTCACGCCTAGCATGGTATTAGCCCGCAGGGAAGTTGCATTGTAGACCTCGTTATGGAAGCCTTTCTCATCTTCATCATCAGAAGCCACAAAGTGGTAGCAAAAACGTCTAGAAAATGTGGGCACCCTCCTAAATCATGGTGTTTATGTTAGTAGGATGCACAACTGAGGGTCAAACGATCTCCTTCATTGCATAATTCGTATGCCCATGATTTTTTTCAAGTTGCAGCTTGAAATTATGTTGATGAAGTTGCAGGAATCATCCAGACCATCACCATCACATTATGAAGAAGGTCGTGTTCTAGTGGACAAGCTAAGCTTGATGACCTCGGTGCGTGCACCGATTTGCATGGGATCATAGTTGATGAACACGCTGTGATCCCCCTTCACAAACGGGTGATCTTGTCCATTATTGATTAGAGCAACGGAGGAATCCTATGTGGAGTGAGATGGAATTTGCGACTGCATAGTTGCATCTGATTGAAGGTGGAATGTGAACATGGGTGTGGGGCAACAAACCGAACTTGTAAGATTTGTGAGACGAGCAAGGAGTGATGGACGCCTCATTGGGGTAACCCCACGAGGAGAAATATAACAGCGTAGAGGCATGAATGTAATTAGTCCTACAGTGATTAATGATTTAGAGATGTTTGATGTGTGGGTCGTTAAAGTGGTTGGTTGATGTACTCTATATGTGACTAAAACTATTTCTCAAGAATAGGACTTGTTTTATAAAGGGAAGGGAAGGAGTACATAGTGCCACTTCCACAAGTTGGGTTGGTCAAGTGCACATGCCAATTGTCGGTCCCTTGTTCGAGTGTCCCATATGTGAGACTTGCCCTGATCCGCTCGGAAGGGGAAGCTTGTTGTTGAAAAGTAGGTAGCTTTGTGTTAAGTGGGCACAAATGGAGAAGAAGAAAAAGAGCAAGACAAAGGGTTAGGGAAGGGGCGCCACTCCCTCCCCTGGCCCTCTGCCTGCCTACTCTACCCTACCCTCCTCTATCTGTTGGGATCAAGAGAGAGGGTAATCCCATGCCTTGCCCTATCCACTGTGTACATGTGATTCAATAGGTAGCAAGTGATGAGCAGTATGTTTTCTGTACAAGAATGCATTTTACCAAGTAGTTAAAAAACAAGGGGAGGAGGGAGGTTTGTTCATGTTGATCATCGATAGCAAACACCGGATCAGGACACACAAGAAAAACGGACAGTCCTCGTACCATTATCGATTGTTAATCTACCCATTGACTAATCAGTGATCCACATGGTTCAAAATATGTACATCAACCGTCCACGACCAAGCCATAAGTAAGAAGTATTGCCAGGATCAGGGGAGGTTCTAAAGAACAATATCAACACTTGGTGTCACCGCACCCCAATGGTACATCGGTACAAAATGGCCAAATCAAGATGGCAATATGCCGACTGATACTGTGTTAGCTAGTGGATAAGAAGAGAAGTGCATAGCAAGGAGTAGCCGAGCGAGCACTAGCAAAGAATTCAACCATAGTTTAGTATGTCTCCTATTCTCCACTATTTATGAGTCATTCTTAAGACCATACTCTACCCTCTGGTGTTATTAGGTTGCTATCTGGTCTTGTGTCTCACAACTGAATATTTGAGAGCAGAGAACATGTGAGTCGTGCAACTACTGAGAGAAACCTTCAAAGGCATTCAACGATAAATATATCTTCATTTGGTATCAGTGCAAGTGTGCAATTTTGAGAGCCTTAATTGGACATAGATCGCTAGTTGAGGCCAGACTATGTCTTGAATCAAGAGGATGACAAACAGTTGCAAAAATCAATTCTAAAATCCTTAATTGGACATAAAGGCTGAGCTGTAGCAGATCTCATGAAGGTGGAGGTTTTTTATGGCGACAAGTATCATGAATTCAGTTTTAACATGCGCATGGGTTTTCGGGTCAAGGGTCTCTCGAGCGTGGTGTCTGATCCACGAACAAAACCACTACCTACAAATTCCACAGTAGAAGAAAGAGCAACATGGCGATGCGAGGAAGAGCAAGAATTTTCCCTCTTGGTAATGCAGGTCTGAGAACGGGAAAATTTTCTTATCAGAGATGGTAACATAGATTTGAACTCTCCACACACATGGAAGACTTTGAAAATCAAGTATGATAAAGTCAGCAAACAAGAAAAAATGGCGTTGCTCAACGATTTCTTCTCCTTGAAGATGGCGGCTGAAAGAATGATTGCCAATCATGTGTCTAAAATAGATGCATTGGTGGAACAAATTGGTGTCATGGGACACATCATTCCGGAGGCCCAAGTTGTACACAAACTTCTGGGAAGTCTTCCTGAATGCTTCAACCACACAGTTGAACAACTGCTAGTTTATAAGAGCAAGGGCTAGCCATTGACAAACAAATTCAAGAATAAGCACGGCTACAACAACAACAGGAACTCAGAATCCAACTCCTTAAGAATCCCAATGGCAGAGGAGGCCAACTGGGAGGGGGTCAAGGAAATCAAGTTGTCCCCCGAGCAGCACCTGTCCGACTACCATTCTTTGCAAAAACCCTTGAGCGCATTCGTGACTTCATTTTCAGAATAGAAGAAAACTTTAACAGAGAAATCGGCTCAAATGATCCAGCTTTGTACACAATATTTCAAAAGGGAGGACCCAAAAGGCTCTACTCCGGGACCCCTGGATATGGACAAGGACACCTTGCCTCCATGAATCACCCAGTGAAGAACCATCACAATGCTACATCACCACTAAGACAACATCAGCAAAGACAAGGGCCATTTGGCTCCCCTGGAACCAAATCCTTTGCCAACACATAGTGATTGAACTGTGGTGATGACGGCCCAAGACGCCAAAAGCTCCTCATCAGCATCACCATTAACAGATTTTGTATAAAGGGAGCAAGGTTCAAGCGTGAAACTCAATAGGCAATGATGGCCCAAGACGCCAAAAGCTCCTCATGAGCATCACCACTATCTTCACCGTAGGCATCCGGATTGGAGACAAGACGGGAGCAAGATGATCATCATCTTGAGTGCCTGGACCAACCAGACCCAGCATTGGACAACACAGACTTCAAAACGTAAGGGAAGGTGGCCATGGAAGAATTGGTGTTTTTCTCCATTGCGATTACTTTTCCACTATCTACTAGGGTACTAGCGAGGATCATAAACTTTAAATGCACCAGAAATACGATCGGCAACAAGACCTGGTTTACAACATTTACGCCACTATAGCCTCCTAAAGTTGTTCACATGGGAGATGGCATAATCATACCATCAATAGGCACCGGCTCTGTTTGCATCACCATCATGCAACAAGGAAAACTTGTGTCTTGTCTCCTGGATAATGTGCTTTATGTTCCAGAACTTTCAACGAACCTACTCTCTCTGACAAAGGTTTCAGAGTGATATTTGTCCTCGCGAAGAGACGAAAAATCTTTATCTCATCAAGGATCTTGCTGTTGTTCCCAGGAAGAAAGGAAACCTCGCAATCCTTGATAAAGTTGACAATGTAGCCAATCTCTTAGATAAGAACTGGTTTTTGCAACAACATCATATGGAGAACCACAGATTGATGTTCCATCCCACACTCATACTCTATGTGGATTATGGCATCGTAGATTTGGGCACACTAGCTAAAGTACTCTGGCTTGCATGGAACAAAAATGATTGGCCCACAGCCTACCCAGTTGCATCACTACTTTAGCAGCCAACATAGTATGTGAAGGGCGCCTTGCAGGTCCACAATCTAGAGACTCTTTTTAAAGTCATCTTGTAGAGCGCACAACACACAAGAAAGAATGCCTCCAGATGGATCTCCATCAAAATCCAACACAATCCCTGTATAGAAAGCAATGTTTTCTTGTCCTCATGAATGAACAGACTCACCTCACCTGAGTTAACGTCCTATGTCACAAGTCCGAAGCTACAAACATTATCATTGCTTGGACAAAGATGGTTGAAAATGAAACAGGCCTCACTATCAAGTATTTCCAATCTGACATCGGCACTGAATTATTCAACCAAACCCTTGGCTCCTTTTATGAAGCCAAGAGTATTTCTCAGGAATCCACTGTGCCTCTCATCCCGCAAGAGAATGGAAAGGCTGAAAGGAATAATAGAACCATCCTAGATTAAGCGCGATCTATGCTCCATAATGTTCAACCTTTACCTTCATTCCGAGCTAAAGCAGTCAACACAGCGGCACATATCTCCAACCTTGTTTTGTGCCGTCAGCTCCCACATCTGATCTTGCCCCACAAGGCCTACTCCAAACATCTTCGAGATGTTATCTTTCTCCATGTGTTTGGCTGTCCAAGATATCCATGGATTCACCCATCTCGCAGGGACAAGCTATCCTCTCACTATGGCAAGGGCATTCCGACCGGCTATGAAGCAGCAGGCCACGCATATCATCTCTATGATCCCAACACCAAAACTATTCTTTGCAGCCGTAATGTGAATTTTGATGAGAATTGCCACCTTGGGTCCACATCTCATGCTGACATTCCACAATCACTCTACAACACAATNAGCTCTCCAAGTACTTCTCAATCTGGGTTGACATTTCTCTTCAAGCCAGTCAGGGATGGCACCTTCATCAAATGGATGTTAAGTGCACTTTCCTTGATAGCGATCTTAAGGAGGATGTTTTCATGCAACAGCCAGAGGGCTTTATATAGCCAGGGGAGGATCATCTGGTGTGTTGGCTGCGCAAAGTCCTCTATGATGTTAAGTAGGGACCAAGACCGTGGAATGAAAACATTCAAGATTTCTTTCTCCAACATCAATTGTGGCAACTACACTCCGACCACTTTGTGTCCTACAATGGCCACTTTGTTTTCATCATCTACGTGGATGACCATATTCTGTTCGACGGTACTATGGCTGACATCATTGCCTTCAAGGTTGCGGTGTCCACTGCTTTTGAGATGACGAACATGGGTCCACTCACCTTTTGCCTTGGCATTCAGGTCTGTCAAAGTCTTGCTGACGTCACCCTTTCATATAACTTGTATATCAAGCGCATGGCATCCAAATTTGACCTTGCTGATCTACGACCCACCACAACACCACTATAACTTGACCATGGCCTCACCAATGTGGTCACGGCAGACATGCTTGCTGAAGTACAGGATGCTCATCAATATCCAAGCACTGTGGGGTCCCTCATGTATGCATCGGTGGGGAAAAGACCAAACCTGTCATACGCTGTCAGCCTACGCAGCTAAGGGTGCAAGGCACCAACCAGAGCCCATGTCCTTCAAGCCAAGCGATGTGTCAAATATTCCGCTAGACACGTGCTATGAAGAGTTGCTACACACCAAGCTCTCATGTGAATCTCACAGGCTACTGCAACTCAGATCTCTCTGGTGACAAGACATCAAGCAAGTCTTCGTCAAGTTATGTGTTCTTGCTTGACGGGGGACCAGTGAGCTGGCGGTGAAAGAAGTAGTCCGTTATGGCGTTCTCCTCCATAGAAGCAGAATGCATTTGGGCAAGTGAGGCATCGTGAGAAGCATTGTGCCTGCATATGTGGCTGGGTGAGCTTGGATTTTACCATCTCGTGTCAACAATCCGACAATGAAGTCACAACTGCTCTAAGTGAAGATCTAAAACTACATGACAAGAATAAACACGTAAAATGACAGTACCACTATGTGCAAGACGTAGTGGCTCATACCGAAGTACGCTTGGAGCATGTCATTACAAAAGAGCAAGTGGTTGACCTGTCCATGAAGGTGCTTGATCACAAACAGCATGATGTACTTTGTGCACGCATGGGAATGAGCACATGAGGAATGACCCCTGTAACTTGGACCCCAAAGGAGAGGTGGCAACCGAGAGTATGGGCATACACATATGTACACCTGATGAATGCATGCTACATGGATGCACTGGAAAAAACACTGTGGGAGGATTGAGCAGATTTGGAGTGTAGTGTCCATGTACCTTGGTGCACTTAATGCAAAAATGCAACCATCCATGAGGAAAGAGAAAACAATGGAACAAAGACTGAATGGGGGGAATAGGGGAGGTTCACGGATAGGGTTTTATGTTTGTTCATGTTTCTTGCTCTTTTGTTTTATTTGGTCCGTTGGCACACAAGGGGAGGAATGCTGAAACGTAGGTAGCTGTGTGTCCAATGGGCACAACTAGAGAAAACGAAAACGGCCAAGACAGAGGGCTAGGGGAGGGGCGCCACTCCCTCCCGTGAACCCCTGCCCAACTACTCTACCCTACCCTAATCTATCTACTAGGATCAAGAGAGAGGGTAATCTCATGCCTCGCCCTGTCCATTGTGTACCTGTGCTTCAATGGGTAGCACGTGATGAGCAGTATATGTTAAGTGCAAGAATGCATATTACCGAGCAGTGGTTCCACGACAAGGGGAGAAGCAATGTGTGCTGACGTGGATCATCAACAGTGAACACCAAAGCGAGACACACAAGAACACTGGAAATTCCTCGGACCATTATCGATTATTGATCTACTGATTGACTAATCGATGATCCACATGGATCAACATTTCTACATCGATGGTCCCTGACCAAACCATGAAGAAGAAGTACAGCCAGGATGTGGGGAGGTTCCGAAGAACAATATCAACACTTGGTGTGACCGCACCCCAACTGTATATCACTTCGCAACGGTCAACTCAAGACGGCAATCTGCCAACTGGCACTGTGTTAGCCAGTGGATCGGAAGAGATGTGCATAGCGAGGAGGAGCCGAGCAAGCACTAGCATAAAAGGCAGCCATCATCTAGTATGTCTTCTGTTCTGTATTGTTTATGAGTCATTCTCAAGGCCATACTTTTCCCTCTGGTGTCAATGGCTTGCTCTCTGGTGTTGTGTCTTAGAATTGCTTATTTGAGAGTAGAAACTTTGAGACTGGTGCTACTACCCAGAGAGAATTTTCAAAGGTACTTAACGATCCATTTTTCTTCACTTGTGAATTGCATACAAGGCGTGGACAGAGGCGCACCTGTGAGTGGAACAAGGGCAACGAGCGAGGTCCCAACCTTGACAAAGGCACAAGCACAAAAAAGGGTTCTTGTGCGTTGGACAGAGGACAAGGCTAGTACGTCGTTGAGAGGAAATAGGCTAGGTTGTAATGTAGTGAAAAGAATAGTTCACAAACGACATGGGTTTGATGATGTATTGGCAAAGGGTACAATTCTTGTTTGAAGAGGTTTGACCGCGTTGAGGTCCACACAAGAGTTTTTTGTGGACCATCAATAGTATGTTGGAGTAATGATTGTAGTACCACACGCTACCATAGGAACGTTGGCAATCGGTATTTTTTTTGCATGAAAATCTGGTTTAAGAAAGCGGAAATGTGGGTTTTATTAATTGTAAATTGTACTTTTATATGTTTAATAAGGCGAGGAGCGATGCGCGTGAAGCAGTACATACTCCAAAACCAGGTTAGAATCGCTCAACGCAAACGTTGCGGTTGGTTTTTAGGTTGCATGTGTAAAGCAAAGAGATGAGAATACTTCTTTGATCTCCCATAATGCAGGGCCACCAGCTTTTCTCGGACTGCTGTTCACTGTAGATGCCAACCTCGTCGCCTTATGGACATGGCATCTTCAGGCCTCGTACCACCATCTTGATGTTTTCATCATCATCCAACTGCATGCAGTGATCTCAAGAAAAAAGTGGCGGTTATTGCAGGGAAGTTCAGTTCGGTCCAGGCCGAGGCAGCCAAGTCAAGAGTCGACTCGTTGCCGGTCTGAGGTTCGGGAGCACGAATCTTTCTCGGAACGGATGACCCATCTGACCAGACCGGAACGCCTTGTTTCTGGAGGCTACCGTTAAAGGGTGCTGTTACCTAATGATGCTTAATGTCTGTTTGATCCTTACATGCGGAAAGAGGCTGTGCAGCGTCATTTGAAGGCAGCCATCTGGTTGAGGAAAGGATTCTGGCAAAGATCAAGGGAGACGGAGGATTTGAGGGGGAGAGCAAGGTGTCAAGGCCTGAACGCCATCGCTTAGACACACGGAACGTTGGGAGGGCCTCGACTGCTTGCCACGGTCAAAACATCTTGCCGACTTAACATTGTCGAACCACACCCTGCGGCTTTTGGACGAATCTAGAAAACTTTAGATCGACGTACGAGACAATTGCAATTTGGTTTGCATCGTGGATTACGGTATGCTTAATAAAGAGGGTTATGCAAAACTGCTTTCTAAACTGAGCGATAAATATTGATGAACACAGGATGCAGGTAAACATAACACTATTCTAACCGTTCTAGTCGACTCCACGAGTGATGAATTCAGGCCTTTTCAGGTCTCATTACAACTTCGTCCATGTAACAATGCATCTCAGCTCAAGCCCGCCCTTCGCCAAAAACAGGTCCTTGAAACATCAAAGCTTTCTACGTTTGCCCGCCCGTCTGAAAGACGACCTAGAGTCGAATAGGATTTGGAGATGATTTTCTGTTGTTTTTGGGCCCCTGGTCATGACCGACTGAGGAGGGGGGGCTACCTCAGCACCGGAACAATCCTAGAGGTTGAACCCGGAACCATGAGGGTGTTCTTAAGAGTAAAGGGAACATAGGTTGAAACGCTTCCACCAGAGGAAGGATACATATGAAATTTTGAGGCAACAAAGAAGTTCATTGATGAGGAAGTTTCAGTGACGTATTGGGCAAAAAAAGTGGTCTTCAAAATACTTCAAACATAATCGAGATTTCTTGCCTCTCTTGGCTATAAAGATTGAACAGATAAAATATATGTGATTTTTTAGCGCAAAGGGAGAAGTGGCTATGAGCTTGGGTGTAGGAGACAAGGAAGGTTTTGCCCAGTGTTCTTGTCATACACGATGGAAAAGTGTACATCGAATGGCAGACCAACCTGCATTTTAAGATATTGGCTCGAAGTGGCCAAGAATGATGTCAATGGGGCTAGAGGGGAGATCAGCGAACATATGGCGATGTATTCATTGAAGGCACTTGGAAAGCATGACGAGTCTTGGACATAAGAGGAAACGGTTCTCAATGGTTTCATCTTCACAACAGGAAAGGCAGAGGCCATGGTAATTCTTGTTCAAAAAGCGGGTACGGTTAGCGACCAGAATTGAGCGGTGGGGGATAGTGAAAACTGCGTTTCAAACGCAAAGATCCATAAGGAAGTGCTCAAACTTGCGCCAGAGAGACGGCCAACGGAAAGTTGGGGGGTGTTTCTCCTCTCAGCTGCCTTCGTACGATGGGGTGAGGGGAATTGGAAATATTTTAGGGCATGCACGCCATGCAAAAACAAACATGACCTATGTGTGTGAGTGCAATGCAAGACGGCAAGAATTTGGCCAAGTTTGGAACGCTGAATACAAAAGAACAGAGAATACAAATGAGCGCCTAGCGGGATTAAGTAGTGGCGTCGGCAAGTAGCCGCACCGGGCCGTGTCACTCCCGCTGAGTCCAAACGAGTCAGCGGGGAGAACACATTGCGTACACAACAATAACAATAACGGTGGTCTCCTCGAGGCACCGGAACAACTCTCTGAGTGCCCACGTCTCGACCACAGAGAAAATATGAGCAGTGCCAGAAAATCTCAAAATCAACGTCCAGACATCACACACGGCTTTCCAAACATCAAAAGTACTAGTACAGCCATTGGGACTCCTTGTTGCACCGGTAAATTCCACCAGGTTTGCGGGTCTCAACCCATAGAAAAAACTCTCCTAGCTCCCGACAAGCCCACAGGGCTGCCGAAACGCATCGACCGCGTCTCGCCGGCGTTGTCGTAGGTGCTGGAGAAGTCTCGGTATAGTCCGGAGGCCCATCGTGCCGTCACGCCCTCCTCTACCATATATCGCCAATGTGGGTATATGGATAATGCATGAGCGTCAGTCGTGACGTGTGGAAGCCACACAAACCAACAATGGCTGACATAACCGTCCATGGAAGAACAAATGAGGGAAGGCATGGAACAACAACATATGCTAAACCACAATCTGCACCTGTCAACCACACACATACTCATCTGCTACCCATCTAAGGTCTCCCTAGACGCTAGTACATCCCACCAAGTGTCTAGGTCTTGACCATGAGAGGAATGATGCACACGCACACAGACTAGTGTAATGCACATCATACACATGCCACGGGACATAATGGTCTCCTCGTGACACTGGCGGTACAAGTGCCCGGGTCTCGACCACTACGAGAAATCCAACAGGTGTCTGTGTGCCAACCACAATAGCATCATCAATCAACACATGATCATAGAGGGTCTCCTTGTAATACGGGTGTACCTCACCATGTGTTCGGGTCTCGACCCCTATGAGCAAACCAGCTGGCATGCACATGCCACACGTAGTATGGCCACACACCAAGACACAAGACCCCATGGTCTCCTCGTGACACTGGTGTAATCGACCAAGTGTTCGGGTCTCGACCAATTGAGTGCGGCTGTAGTATGCTCATAGCAGAGTGTGGACCCCTCACCATGCATCTCCCATAATGTCGCGTCAGGTGGAGGTCTACAGAACACTCCCCTTGGGCAGATGAACCTGGTGGCGATGTCCTCAACGGAGATGCTGATGCCGTAGCTAAACAGATTATGGGAGATGAATCATGTTGTCTTTGCATCATATCGAGATAGCTCCCTCTTTCATGTACGAGTCGGCTCCCTCCCTCAAAGACGAAGTGGTGTCTCCGGCTACGACTCCTCACGTCGCAGATGCATCACCTGGGGTGTACCAGTCCTCGCGTGACTGCCAAGGGTCCCAACTCACAATCTCTTCTGTCTTTGCTCCACCGCAATGCATCTGTCTACGCCGGAGGAAAGGGAATGGGCGAGCAGCACGCGAGCGTGGATGAAGTGGCAGAGCTGGCTTCCGATGCGGGATAGCGGACCCTGAGGAACAAGGGTGTACGATCAGAGGAGGAGGGCTGGAGCGACAAACTGGATCACCACTCATGGAGAAAGGTGATGATGGAGTAGCTTAGTCAGGTGGATGAAGGTGCATGAGGGCAGTAGCAGAAGGAAGAGTGATGACGGAGTCGACAGGAACGACGATGGCAGAAACTAAAGGAACGCTCAACTCTCTTGTGGTAGTGTCTCCAGCTGATGTCATACTCGGAGCTGGTAGAAGATCCTCCCCAAGTGTGGGTGTGCTAGATGCTGGTGGCGGAAATCCCGTACCAATAGTAGTGATACTCCCCTCTTTTGGGAATCGCTCACGCGATGCCATCACCTCCCATTGCAACATCAGTACACGCTCTTTCCGGTCAGCGTAATCTACCTTGGATATGTGGATGTGGCCCATGTCTGCCTTGCGTAGGATAAACTCTGACTCACTAGATGGTGCACATGCAGACTGCAAAACTCGCGAGTATACCTCTGTCTACATCTCTGGTGCTGAAGACGATTAAGCCGGTGCTGCTACATCCTCCTGAGAGTCAACCAAACTCGTAATGTGCTGAGACGCTAGACTATCGGATGCAGCTATAGCTGTCGCATCCATCCCACATCTCGTGTCTATCATACAGGGAGTGAACGGTTGCATGCCAAGAGAAAAGGAGATGAAGGAGTTGTCAAAGTCTGTGGAGCATGTGGAAATGTTGTCCGTGCAGGTACTGCCACTCTTAGCGTCAATGTAATCGGCAGGGTCACCAATAGGTGAAAACGAGGGGCAAAACTCAGCTCTCGCTGACGAGGTGACTCCATCCACATGTACGGATCTACTCTAGTATCCTCGACTACCACCGTAGTGGACACAGGTGTAGAGGACTCCGGCTCGACAATACTCGTCAAGGCGACAAACAAGCGCAGCTGGCGCTCACGCACTATCTCGCCGGGAAGGCTGGTCGCTGCCACTTGCTCGATAATGGAGTGAAGACCACCGTCTGAGTGCATCATGTGTGTCACTACTCCATCGTGTGTACGGGAACCCATAGACTCTGGGAACATAGGCGACTCCTCACGCTGAAGCTGGTCCTCAGGTACGGTAGATGACATGGTGGAGCCTGCTGTGTCTGCTATAACACATGTCCTAGTGACATCTCTCAGAACTGCTGCTCTCAAGTATGCATCAACATCCAAAAGACTAGCTGGTCAACTCTGCTCATGTACTGCGACCGCTGCCGAGCTAGTGTGAGCCTTGTGCGCCAACGCCATCGGAAATCTGTATGGGGCATCGTGATCCGTACGATACTCGTGTGCCACTGCTGGACCGATATCGGTCATAGTCGTGAATGGCATCGCCCACGCACACGACACATGCACTCCTCCTAATGCAATCTGCTGCTGCAAAATGTTCGGTTCCTGCCGTAGCGTAGAGGTCGACCTCGATGACATACATGTCTCAAGTCCTGCAACCTCTGCTAGACAGGTGTGAGCCTGCTGCACACACTCTCCCAAAAGTCCAGTAGATGCATCCGTACGGGACTCCTGTGCCGCCGCTGGGCCTGCACTGGTCGGAGCCGCGAGTGGCACCATCCAAGGACGACGTGTCTACGCTCTTCTTGATGTAACCTGCTGCTACGGAAGATCTGTATCCCGCCCAGACGTGGAAGTCGAGCTCCATGAAACGGAAGTCTCCACCATGAATGCCATGTTGGGATCAGACTCCACGTTGTGTGCTGTCACTGTATGATCTGAATCTGCCTGAGCTGACGCTCGGGCACCACGACATGGTGCAAGTACGAATCTTGTCACTACGGTCATAGCAGATAATGCACGGTCACCACACTCCCCCTCAACAAGGACAGCAACGGAAGTTGAGGAGGTGGATGATGTATCAAATCCGGCGCGAGCATGGCGTGCGGAGCAATGACGCCGACTTCGTGGGGTCACTCGACTGTTTCGACTGCATGAAGACATGTCATCGCGATGTGGCATCGTGATTGCAACAGAGTGGAGGATCAAAAGGATGGTAGCAGCCTGGGACTGGCTGGAATGTGGAGCTGAAGGTACACCATCGGATGAGGAAAGTGGAGAGGATGGAGGAGATGTGATCGAAGAGGCCGTCGAAGAACTAGTGGCAGAAGAACGCTCGGTGACGAGGAGGTCACAAAGTCGCTGCACCATTTGCTGCAGGCCGTGGATCTCAACAAATATGCTCACCAGAGGTCCAACTAGGGGATCCACCAAAGCTGACAGATCCGTATGCTGTGGAGGACGTAGACTCGGATGAGGTTGAAGCCAAGGTGGATGCCAGATGCGAGGGCACGTCCAGTAGCGATGCCAACCATGACGTACATCTCCATAGGAATAACAGGCGAACGCGCAGGGCGTCTGCTCAAATGTCTGTGCACTCATCTCCTACGCCGGATGATAGATAGGTGCCTAGGGCACCTACTCCTGGTGGTAATGACCAAGCCGCCGGAGAGGATGAGACCAGTAGGTACTGTTATTCCTAGAGGTCATGGTGTGAACGTCAGCAAACGTAACCAGACAGGACGTGCTGCACTACCACAGCAAGCCCGTAGAATGGAGTCTGACCAGCTGTGGCTACTAATGCTGCTACCACTAATAGAGCAAAGACTGCTCCAAGACGAGAAGAGGTGATGGGTGCAGGTGTGGCTGCTGCTCCAAGGGGTAGATGACCCAGCACTCGGAGATGGACAAACTCAAATCTGTCGTCGATCCTCTGGAGTGAACTACGCGCACCAATCCAGGGGTCCCAGGGAGACGGCGGTTGACAATGTATCTCAAAACGGAGATCGCCGCCGACAATAGAAGCAGATGTTTGTTGGAAATGCGAAACATGAAAGACTGCAACAACCGCTCTGCGCTAAGTAGTCGTCTCCATTGGACCGCCACAGCCGCTATTGCTACAAATACTATTGTTGTTGTAATGGTTGCTGCTACTACATGTGACGGTGTGATGCCGGGGTATTGTATGGCCCTAGAGTCCCATCAAGAAATCCCAAGTTGAGGATCTTTCTCAATCTACCCAAATCCGGATGAGACACTTTTTTTGTTCACCCCCTTTTTTTGCTTTACACTGGATACCCCACTATTAGGGGTTTTCCCTTGAATTTCACCTTTTTAGGCACGAGTGGAGTTCCTGTTTTTTCTCTTTCTCTGTTTTTCTTTTTTAGGGAAAGGTTTTGTTTTTTTTTCCCCCTCACCATTCACCCCTTCCGGGGAATTGCTGGTCCTCCCTCTCAAGCTATGTGCCACTGGTACCTTGCCTTTTTTTGTCTTCTAGGCTGCTCACCTCCAGCGAGGGTGCGATCACACCGACAAATTTGTGGGTGCGATAGCACCCACGTTTGCATGGGTGCAATCGCACCCACGCGGCCGGCCGGTGTTGCCGGCCTTGGCTGGCAGAGCTGGCCGCGTTGCTTCCGTGCAACAGCACGGAAGCATCAAGGCTGCTACAGCAGTACCTGCAGCTATTGCACTGTGTGGCTGCTGCTGTTGCTACATGCCTCTGCTGCTGCCACGTTCCGCAGCTGCTACTGCCCTTATTTTCTTCTTATTTTGTTTCTTTCATTCTGCACGCTGTTGCATGCTGCTGTTGTTGTTGCTGATGCTGCTGCTACTTTTACTGGTGCTACGCACTGTAGCTGCTGCTGCGTCGCTGCTTGCTGCTGCACGCTGCTGCTTCTGCTTGCTACTGCATTGCTGCTGCCCGTGCATGCTGCTGCTGCCAACGCGTGCTGTTGCATTGCTATTACTTGTGCACGCAGCTGCTACCAATGCGTGCGAGCTGCTGCTGCTGCTACTTTTGCTACTCACGGTGCACGTACCCCTCTAAGAACACTGCGAGACGCCGGCCGATGTAGTCCCTTGCGGTGGTGCATGTGCTGCCTTGGCCACCAATGCAGGAGTGGCTGCTGCACCCGAGGGTAGTTTACGGTGAGGGTAGTTCACGGCTGCCGCTTCCTTGCTTTAAAAAATTGCCGCTCCTACACGCTATTGCCTCCGTGGTGCCAAGTGGCGCGTTCTCTTTGCGTTCCATCCACTACTTCTCCTTTTGTTTCTCCTACTACTCACATGCCCCCCTGCGCTCTGATACCAAATTGGAAATATTTTAGGGCATGCAGGCCCATGCAAATACAAACATGAGCTCTGTGTATGAATGCGATGCAAGACGGTAAGAATTTGGCTAAGTCTGGAACGCTGAATATAAAAGAACAAGGAGGAATAGCCCCTAGCGGGCTTAAGTAGGGGTGTCGGCAGTTAGCTGCACCAGGCCGCATCACTCCCGTTGAGCCCAAATGAGTAAGCGGGGAGAACACACTGCGTACACCACAATAACAATAACGTGGTCTCCTCGAGGCACCAGAACAGCTCTTTGAGTGCCTGTGTCTCGACCACTGAGAGAATAGGAGCAGTGCCAGAAAATCTCAGAATCAACGTCCAGACATCACACACGGCTTTCCGAACATTGGAAGCGCTAGTACAGCCACCGGGTCTCCTCGTCGCACCGATACAGTCCACCGGGTGCGCGGGTCTCAACCCACTGAGAAAACTCTCCTAGCTCCCGACAAGCCCATAGGGCTGCCGAAACGCATCGACCACATCTCGACGGCGCTGTCGTAGGTGCTGGAGAAGTCGCTGTACAGTCCAGAGGCCCGTCGTGTCGTCACGCCCTCCTCTACCATATACTGCCAACGTGGGTATATGGATAATGCATCAGGATCAGTCGTGACGGGTGGAAGCCACACAAACCAACAAGGGGTTTTGTAGAAATAAGGCGTGTGCTAGCCTTGAGAAGGGGAGGGGGATATGACGAGATCTTATAAGAGGGGATTTGCAGTTGGGCTGGGAGGCCTACAAACAAGTGGTTCTCTTTGACAAAGATTGGCGGTAGAACTTTGGTTTGTGACATGTGGGCCCAAACACATGGGTGTGGTATGATTTTGAGGGAAGGGAGAACTCGAAAGGCACGATAATGTGTAGGCTTAGTTGGGGAAAGATAGAACAATATAGAAATAGGAATGCCTGTAAGGTCTTGAAGGGTGAAATTGAGGTAAGCTTCACAAAACAGGGGATGGAGGAACTAGCATAGAGGACACAAATCCATGAGAGAGGGCAAGAGTCAATGATGTCTGAGACAATGTGTTTCTAGGCAGGGGAGAAAGAGAACTCATGACGAAAGAAGAGTGTTGCAACATTGGTTTCCTCAATGACGAGCCAGCGTTCTTCAGGATTGATTCTTTTGGGAACGGGAGCAGTCTTGGAATGAAGCGGTTGTATGCAACAAATTCTTATGCAATTTCTTCAAAGAGGATGCACGGAGAAGGCCTAGTTGGGAAAGAAGCGTAGAATTGCTGGAAGATGAGTTTCCACCTTCGGTATATCGAGGGGAGTTTGAGCCGAGAAATGAAAGGGTGAGAAGGTGAGAAAGAAATGACCTTGTTTAGGGGAAAAAAAACACTATTTGCTTCCATTGAGGCTCTCCAGATGAGAGGAATGAGTAGCCCCATTTTTTCTACTTGGAAATTGATGAGTTGGGACGGCCAGTTGACCTCCAGGAACCCTCGAGGCTTAGGGGCACAAGTAGTGGCGAGCGAGTAAAGCTGTAGACCGGTGGAGGAGTCTTCACGGCAGTGATTAGATAAGAGGAAGCTAAGGAAAAGTGCATCGATTTGGTGGAGGTGAGCTTGGGAGGGCTGGAAGATATACAAGTAGAAAAGGAATTTGGGGTTTAGGTAAGAGTTAATGGTGACGACTTTGGTTTGGAAAGGACCGGGCCTTGGCTATGGAGAGATGGCGGCTTGTGGACGTCTGATTAAGGGGTCCCATGTATATGTAGAGTCGGATGAAAGGTATAACATATGACCTACGATGCAAATGGGTTTGGTCGAGACGGAGTAGGGCAAGGAAGGAGGTACAGGAGTGTGGGGGCCGGGACACAGGAGGTGGGTCTTCTCATTATTGGTGCGGAGGCCACTCTAGTGGGCTACGGTGAAAAAGGAGTTTAGAGGAGAGTGTAACTTTGTTGCCTGTAGAGTTCCACTTGAGGAGAGTAACTTGATGACGTGAGAGCCTTCTGTTACTGTAGTAAGCTTGAAGTTGTGTACTACGGTCGTGAGGCTGACATTGGATGGTGTGGTGATGCATATGGACTCTAGGATGGCAATGGACTGTTCCAAGTGTCTAATAGTGTGTTACTTACAAAGGGCCTCTAGTTGTGCGAAGTGACGAAGATGCCGGGCGATATGGACTTTGAACGCAATCCAGTGTCCTGGAGGAGGGAGGGCAGGTGATGTTTTGTCCATCACCTGTCAAGGAGATAGATGCTGAGCCTTCAGGGAGGTGAGTGTTTAGTAGGCAAAGGGGGTGGTGAGAGGGCAAGGAAATTGGCGTTGGTGTGGCCGGACAGATTTTGTGGTAGCGGGAGGTGACGGACGGTCAAGATTGGGATGGGCAGGGAAGGGGAGTGATAAAGGCTATCGAGTTGGGCATCGGATCATGAAGGTGTGAAGTGGAAGGCTTATTCTAGCTGGGAGGCAAAGTAGGTGCAAAAGGTGTCTTGGAAGGAGTAAATTTCAAGCAATGTAGGAAGGTGGTGAGAATTGTGGTCGAGGGAGGAGGAGTTGCGGTCGACTAGGGAAATGACGGAGTTAAACTTTCCAAGAAGACTGTGGGGAAATGAGGTGTGGAGAATCTCTCAGAAGGAGATATGTGCATAAGCGGGTGCATAGATGGCAACAACTGAAACAAGTTCATGATGCCACTGAATCTGGAAGGCCAGTACGCGTGCAGGGATGAATTTGTGATGTTAGAATTTTGGATGTGTGTGTGTGTGTGTGTGTGTGTGTGTGTGA
>SZWC01001598.1:211090-239869 GCA_023375785.1 Penium margaritaceum | reverse complement strand
TGTGTGTGTGTGTGTGTGTGAAGACACAAATACCAGCCTTGCAGCTGGAGCTGGAAAAGGAATGGAAGTGGGAAAGATGGATGTCCAATTGAGAGAAGGGGAGAGGAGATTCCCCAGTCTGATGGGTACCCTGATGAGTTTTTGTTTTGTTTTTTACAAATAATTTTATCATGTTTTATATCATTTCATTTTGAGGCCCTAAATTGTGTCAGCTGTAAAGAGGGGAGGGGGGGGGGACTACCTCAGCACTGAAACAAGCCCAAGGACGGCATGAACATGGAAATGGATAAAGGTAATGTTTTTCTAGCATAAGGAAGATGATGAAAGTTATGATTGGCAGTGAGGTTCACTTTGGATGAAATTTTGTTTGCCAAAAGGTTTCAAGAAGAAGTTGAAATAAAGGGAATAGATGTGAATGATAAACTCATTCCCACGTTTTGCCTTGAATGTGGAAGCGAGAAGCAAAACATGCTGTTGAAGATATGCTATGAAGGTGAATAACAGTATTGGTCTTGCTTTGAAGAGTCGCAAAAACCAGGCACTGAAGAAAACCATTCAAAACAAAGCAAAACAAGATATGTAAGTGGTGTGAAAAAGACCTTCCATTCCACATCTGCAAGTTTCCTTTGCGATGAATTTCCCCTACCACAAACTAGAATGATCACTTCCTCAATTAAATGCATGTCGATCAAAACACTTCTACCAATGTGGCATTAGATCTTGAGTATGGACTGGCTTCTACAANAATTTTGTTTGCCAAAAGGTTTCAAGAAGAAGTTGAAATAAAGGGAATAGATGTGAATGATAAACTCATTCCCACGTTTTGCCTTGAATGTGGAAGCGAGAAGCAAAACATGCTGTTGAAGATATGCTATGAAGGTGAATAACAGTATTGGTCTTGCTTTGAAGAGTCGCAAAAACCAGGCACTGAAGAAAACCATTCAAAACAAAGCAAAACAAGATATGTAAGTGGTGTGAAAAAGACCTTCCATTCCACATCTGCAAGTTTTCTTTGTGATGAATTTCCCCTACCACAAAATAGAATGATCACTTCCTCAATTAAATGTATGTCAATCAAAACACTTCCACCAACGTGGCATTAGATCTTGAGTATGGACTGGCTTCTACAATTTAAGGAAGAAGGAAACAATGTTTTTGCCTAAGACATAATGTGATTTCATCCATCCCCACTTCTAATGTTGATCTTTGTGCCCCAGAATTTGTGAAAAAAGTATTAATGGAGCTCCAATGTTCCTCTAGTAGTAAAAAGCTAGGATGTACGATGAGCAAAGTATTGGATAGTGTAGTTTAACAGGTCCAAAACTAAAAATGGAAGTTATTCAACTCGACTGCTAAGTGAAGCATGGACTCCTACATACTATTTGTTTCATTCTTGTCATGTACGAGTCCCTAAACTATGTGACTGGGAAATTGATTCAATAAATTTTTGTTTTACAGACGGAAAATTCCAAATTTTGATGGAGACCTGTGGTGGGAAATGTAACCAACTGCCTTGACACGTGATTCCTTATTATACAATTCTCACATGTTCAACGACTTTCCACAAGATTCAACAGAACTATTGTGGACCATATCAAAATTTGGCTTCATTCCAATTGAATTCTCAACAGCACTTTTTGCTTGTAAGGACGTGCTTCTTAGTTCTCAAAACCCTCAAAACTCTGGCCGAGTTTTCAAAGCAATCACTCATGATGTTTCATCATGCGCTCGACAGTTTGGACACATATCATCAAAATAAACTAAATGATAATCATGAACTAATAAACTATCCTATGTTTTCATATCATCTTCTACTCCACAACTTCCACCCGTTTCCCGTATACGTTTCCTCTTGGGGCAACACTTGGTATGAGAGCGTAG
This sequence comes from Penium margaritaceum, assembly GCA_023375785.1. Classification (NCBI taxonomy): domain Eukaryota; kingdom Viridiplantae; phylum Streptophyta; class Zygnematophyceae; order Desmidiales; family Peniaceae; genus Penium; species Penium margaritaceum. The sequence continues at coordinate 237,988 of SZWC01001598.1, read as the reverse complement.
CAATACTAGTGTAGAGGCCTGTGACTTCACTCCTTCACAAGAACCTCACACAAGTATCTTGCACATCTCCCTCATTCCGTAGTTCATAGACCTTGCAATGATGATGGTCAAAGGAGCAAGCGCAACAAACGATGATCATGAGTAACGTGGTGAAGAGTTTTCCAATGTAGGGACATGAGCAAACAATTCGGAACGCTCTCCTATCGGTCCAGCTTGGCAAATGAGTTTCCTTCACTGCTTATAGTTGGAAAGCAATCCAAAATGACGACAAGAAGAACAAACCGGAAAGGGTGTATGATCACCTATAGGGGTAGTTTCTTATACTTGAGGGACTCAATCATGCAGTGATGGAGTGGTGTTCGCACGCATTACAAGCGTTGTTAACCAGGAAAAAACAACCAGCTTCAGTGTGAATCTCAAATATGGTTGGCATTCTTTGCAAATTTTAACACTTAAAACACAAAGGGAGCAACGATGCAGTTGTGGTTGACGAGTTTGGAAATGAACTTCACCAATGTTAAGGTCTTTCAGAATGAGAAGAAAATTGGCCTCGTGACTTCAGTTTTATGTGAGGCCACGAAGTCAACACTAGGTTGGTGATCGAATGCTCCTAGTTTTTTTGTGATGAAATTGTGGCCCTCTATTGAAAAGGTTGCATAGACATCAATTGAAAACACTGTCTACTGTCAATGCACATGGATCATCACTTATTTGTGAAAATGGCAAGCGAGCGATGATCTAGGATTTTCAGAAATGCTTTGATCCAAATGTAATTTACAGTCAGGGTTCAGGGATATTAGATTTCAAACATCAAAGGCAAGCCCCAAAGCAGCGGTTTTGTAAAGGTTCCCAGATCATGCATGGAGAAATCCTCCATTTGTTTTCATGTACACTCAACATCGAACACTATGTTATGCTTGCAAAGGGCATACAAATATTTCCCCTGACTACAAATGGTACTTCAGGGTTCTATTTTTGTGCACACACTGGCTAGGCCCCACTGTAGCAGGGCCCATCGTGTTGCCTTTGAATGCATGGGAAGTCTTATCCCCCCTGTGGGACCCCCTCGTATCCACCCCATTAAAAAATGAAAAAAATCCTTCAAGAATGATGTAAATGTTTGGTGTAAGTTCTGATATCAGCAACTTGATGCTGCATGCATGAAGCATCAAGTTGATGAAAATTTTCACTTTGAAATTACGATAAGGAAGGGACACAATTACTATTCAACCAAGGGGGACGATTTAGTTAATTGGAGAAAAAGACGTTGAACTTGACTCTGGTTCTATTAGAAATTGTTGAGTGAACTCATCAAAGAACAAGCCTAAATCTGCTTCATCAACATCAATGCATGTTGTCACTTATTTGCTCCTCGGGCACTTTCTTCAGCATCATCAACAAGAGTATCTGCATCACCTCATAATTGTGGCTCAGCATGTGCAACCTCAGCTGTGGCTTTGATAGTGCACAGACGCCATGTTTGAAATGCATGTGAGAAGGTGATAAGAAATCCAAATTTCTTTTAAATTGTTTGAGATCTCAATATGGTGCATGTCCTCACCTGGGCAACGGCTCCGACATTCTTGTTTGTTTTGCCTCTAATCCCATGAAAATGTCATTATCACATGCGGGTAGCACTAAAAGAATTGTCTATGTTTATCCCCCTCTTGAAATTATTCCAGAATACTCTTACGGATCCTGTTTGCCTCTGGTTCTGTGGCACTCACCACTGTCCGTCTGCTCTGTCCTCACCTCTTCACTTCGCTCCTTTGCTCATGTCTACACATAGCTCCTCACTTCTTCTTAGTTTCTCTCTCGCATGTCCTTGTGTACCTTTGTTTCTGCATTTATACCTATCTTCCCATAATCATACAGCTTTTCTCATGGCTGAATTTCTACACTCAGATTTTTTGTAATGTTCCTGCCACTATGTCGTAGTTTCATGCTCTCTGTTGCTTCTTTCCTGCTTCTTCCCTCTGCGGCTTCTACCACCTTCTCCTTTGGACTTGGTCTCAGATTTTTAGGCACCATTTCTTGGTGGCTCCTGACCAATTCAACCTTTCTTTTGTAACTGTGTCTTCATCTCAGGTTGGTTCCCTACCAGCTCCATCTCTGCTGCCTACATCAATAGCACATCAGGCATCACATCTTCAGCCTTGACATCTTCGGACATTCATAATTTTTCCATTGTCGAAGCTCAATCTACGTGGTGGATCCCAATTACCTTTGGCTTCATACATTTCTGTTGCTAATGTCGACCCAATTTCTATAGCTTTGTCTGAAGCTTCCTGCTTCTTCCTCCCAAGACCTTGCTCTTACATTCCAGTTTTCATTTCTTACATCTAACCCTGGTCTACACCTCTCACATCTCATGTCAAATCTCTTTGCATCAATATCTCCTAGCAACGCTTTGCGACCATGCCAAGAGTGCTTTACTATGTCGGATCTACAGTAGAAGAGAGGATGCGCCGAGGTTAATGAGGAAAGGATACGACAGGTCGCTCCACCAGAGTCACCGACTCAAGGGGCAGAGGGCTGCTTGACTGGTTGATAGAGTCAGTGACGGGAGGGAGAGGCTCATTTTTCTTGGTGGCGGAGTCAACCACTGGGAAAGTGGACTCAGTGGCCTAGTCGGCAGAGTCAGTGGTCAAAGTGGTGGACTCGGGTGTTTTTTCAGAGGAGTCAGCAGCTGGAGGAGCAACCTATGGTGTGGTGGGGGTGTCAGGTTTGTATTGAAGGATAGAGGAGGAAGGTGGCATAGAAGATGTGTCAGAATCAGGGACTCTAGACACTGAGAGAGATGGAGCATCATCTCTCACCAGCTTTGAATCCCCTCCATCCAACGGTGGCAACAGGACCAGAAGGATGCTGGCGTAGAAACAAGAGAGGTTGCACCTGAAAAGCTCCTAAAACAATACATCATCATGCGACTCAATGATGTGGTGCCGGATACGAACCCAGAACTGCAAAGCCCCCGACTGATAAGACATACCAAGAAAGGTGCAAAGACGGCCACGTGGAGTTAGTTTGCCATTCCGTTTGTCCTTGTGGAGCCGGACGCTGGCGACACAACCCAAGACGTGTGAAGGAAAAATATCTGCACGTTTCCCACACCCATTCCAGTAGGAAATGATAGGGCAAGACAAGGGACTGTGGGGAACTCTGTTTCAGACCCTGGCCTTGTACGGCATGGCCTGAACAAAAATTCCCTCGTACATATCAGATTGAATGCGCATAGTGCGGACTGCATTAGCCATGGTGCAGTTCCCATGCTCAGAGACCCCAATTTGTCTGAGGTTGTGGGGTGCATAAGTCTCATGTGTGATGCCCCAAATCTTGAGGAAGGTATCCGCCTCCCCTATAAACTCACCTCCCCATTCAGAATGAAAGTAATAGAGGGGACAACCACACTTCCGCATTTCTGCAAGGAGCCACACACAAGTCGTAACGGCTATGTTGCTCTTCTGCCTAAGTCAAAACATCCACAGAAACTGAGAGTAGTTTTCAGTGAGGGTGAGGACGTAATGGCCAGGCTCCACAACTGACTCAACAGGTAAGGGATCCATGAGGTTATTGTGGAGCAGCTCAAGCGGGTGAAAAACTTGAGAAGAGGAGACAAGTGAAGATGACCTGTGCATCTCTGAAAGACATAGATGTGTACATGGCAGAGGTGATGGTGCAAAATGCGTGAATGCTTCCAAGACCGTGCTGTGGTAAAAAGAGTGGCTCGTCCAGGGACGGAGGTGATGCTGCGGAAAGATGAGTGACGTACGATAGGTTGTCACGTGACTCTACATGCAGCATCACACGACCAGATGGAGATAAACTGACAGTGGCAATGCCACAAGAGTGGAAAACATCCATGCTCATGCGATCAAGAGCAGTGATGGACAAAAGGCCAGGATCAAGGCCAGGCACAAACAGGGCATCGATGACGTAGACGTTGCTAGAAGGATCTTGAAAGTGGACATAGCCAACACCACGAACAAGAAACACATTACCAAGCGTATTCCAGACACTGTGGCCATTGCCAACCAGGCCAAGAATACTAAGCACCTGGTGGTAGGATGTCATGTGATGTGTAACAACGACGTCGATGATCCAAGTGCCATCAGGGTTACGGGAAGACGCAATAATGTTACACTGAGCGACCTGAATCGACGCAGGCAAGGGGCAGTGAGCAAGAGACTGAGATCCAAGTGTACGTGCCAGTGGTCAAGGAAAACAAGATCATCTACGGGTTAAGAACACAGCGTGCATCCACAAGGGAGTCAACATTGCAGAGTAGACTTAGTCCAATCGCTGTTTGTGATATCCTGGCTAGTGGACATTGAAGTCGTACTTCCCTCGGGCTAGCGATGGAGGATGGCAAGGCAGTACACAATGAAATGCTCTAGCTGGCGGAGGACCAAGGAGTTGGGAGTAACTGCGACGTGGCCATGCTCGAGGGAGGTGATCACACCAGATAAAGATTCCATGCAATAAGAAGCTCAAAAGAAGGCCTAGGGGGATACTGGGACCCAGTTGCAACTGATATGGCTTCGGAGGAGGAGGAGCCCCCCTGAGAAAAGGAAGGAAGCATTGAGAAGAGAGACAGTGGTGAATGTAGCATTACCAGGACGATGCTCACCCTCATGATGCATGGCGGTAACAGCACAAGAATCGTCAGCGGATAATGGGTAGGTGAACTAGCCATGACCTTGCCCGCCACAGTTATGGCTGATGAGAGAGTTGCCACGGCAAGAGCTGATATCAGAAGGCTGCTAGGCCCTACCATTTTCCTCCTTCCTATTGAAATGGTATGCACCTTTACCACTGCCTAGCTGGCTTGCTGCACATACAAACAAGGCATGCACTGCTCTATGGAGTACGTCCCCTTGGTCTCATTTGAGATGGGCCAGGAATGCACTGCCCATGACGGGTATGTCACCTGTGGATCATCATAGGAATCATACCTTTTTGGGCTAGTTAAATAGGCACCACAGTTTCAAGCAATAGGTCATGGGTTCAAACCCCACAAGGGTTGTAATCTTCTTTGAGGCCCAAACTGGGACAAGAAGCTTCTAGGAAGCTAAAAAGAGCCTACCTTGAGGATGACACTTGGCGGTCTAAGGACGCGTCAAGTTGGGCTGTAGGTTCAGGTTGGCTCCAGTGGAGCTGGTACAAGCAGATGCTTTAGCAAAGCTCTGCAAGTATAAAATCCTATACCCTGCATGCATCCATTCATAGTTCTTGCCTTTGAGACTCCTCACAGAGTGTCCAACCAAAGGTAGACACTTAAGACCTACATGCGGACTTCGTGAGGTTACAAACCGAACGAACCTAAAGTGTGGATCCCTTGTTCGAGGGTGATATGCTTTCTTGGTTGCAATACCAAGAGCGGTTGGCGGCCTCCCATGTCAGGACCCGTTTTCTAGACCGTTGCTATTGGGCGCATTGATAAAGGGTCATGGACCCACACTCCTGGTTCTAAGGCATGCTTCCAAGACCGACTAGCGCTTGGTCTTGCAGGGCGCATAGGTACACCAGGGACACGAACATCAGTCAGCTCCATGTGCTCCATCGGCTCCATCAGCCTCTTCAGGCAGGGTGCATACACGTGGCGGACTAGAGGACAAACAACAGCTCTGTCCAGGTTGCACAAGACCCTTGAGCCCCAACGGGACTAAGCTCTACCTCATTTTAGAAGGTGATTTGACCCAGAGTCCGTTCTCTCACGACGGCACCATCGCCTCAGGTGATCATTGGTGGGAGGGGTATGCAACGGAACGAACAACATATTTGACAACGGTTGCCATCAGTGGCCTCATCAGCCTCATCGGCCTCAACAAAGTAGAGTAGTAGCGAAGCAGAGAAGGCGAGCAACTGGAAGAAATGACCGATCCGACTCAAGCCCGCCTTGAGGCGGATATGTCTAAATTCACAGGGATAGGTTTTCTCTTGTGGAAATGGCAGTTTGAGATTGTCATGAATGTGCGTGGCTACCTCGGCATCCTAAAAGCGACCAAGACAGCACCCGCCAATGCGACTGTGATGACGTATGCGGTTGACCTTGTAGCATGGACGATGAAGAACAACATGGCTCTCGCCATTCTTGTGACGTCCATCAACGAGACTCAACACTCCCACATCACAGGATGTAAGTTGGCTGCCGAGGCCTACGCAAAGCTCTCACGCGTGCATCAATCAAATGCCCTAGAAAATTGAATCTTCATCTTCCAAAGGCTGATGTCAATGAGGGTGAGCGAAGGAGAATCGATACCCGCATTTTTACAGTCATTCGACAACATGCTACGAAAGGTCTAGCAAATGGAATGGAATCTTGACTCCAACATGCGTGCCATGATCCTTCTAATGGCGCTGCAGAAAAGCTGGGGGTCCTTAATCACCGTATTTGGAAGTTGGCAGCAGGTAGGCCTGACGTATGAGGCTGTCGCCGAACACGTCCGCAACGAGTCCATGCCATGCAGTGGTAGTCAGGCAAACATCTCAGCCTATGCCTCTTGCTTTGGTGGACAAGGTGCAAGCTCTCACTCTGGTCAAGGCAACAGCAAAAGAGGTGGCGGTGGAGGGAAAGACAATGGTGGCGAGAAGAGTCCCAAGAAGCCCGGCAACTGTCACAACTGTGGCAAGGCTGGACACTGGGCTAGGGACTACCGTAGTGCGAAAAAGGAAGGCGAGAAAAAAGGTGGGAAGGAGAAGAAGGAGCTCAAAACATGATGGCTAGAGGGTTTTCCATGAAGGGGGAAGTACTCATTAGGCCCGAGGCATCCGCCCTTGACTCGGGCACCAACCATCACGTGTCAAAAGAGAAGGGTGGATTTGTCTCCATGGCCGAAACTGACATGCACATCAAGTGTGCAAACAACGGCATTGTCCAAACCATGGGCGCAAGGGACGAGGTGATCACGTTCAATGTGAACACTGCGGAGAAGGCGGTCAACCTTCAAAAGGTGGTGTATATGCCTTCCTTCACAGCCAACTTGCTTTCAGTCTCACAAATCACAGACAACAACATGACAGTGGTGTTCACCAAGAAGGAAGCTGTGGCCCTAAAAAACGAGGACATCCAGATTTTGCACACCAAAGAAGACCTCATGCTTTAAGTTCCAAGAGTCGATAACCTCCATGTGCTTCAAACAAGATTCACCACGCATCCAATGATGGACTCGCATGTGCCACCAAGACAGTGGCACCAGAGCCAAAGGATGCAACGCCAACAACCGTTGCGGCCGCCACATCAACCAAGGACATTAATTCTGAGCTGTTGCACCAGCGATTTGGCCACATGGCCAACAGCACGCTGCAGAAGATGCAGGAGTAAGAGGTAGTCCGCGGAATGGAAAGGTGCACCATGAAGCATGGCGAAGGGTGTACATTGTGTCAACCATGCCTCCAAGTGAAGGCAAAGAAGAAGCCATTTGGGAGAGGAGGTCAACAAGGAGAGCATGTCTTGGAACTGATACACAGTGACGTGGGTGGACCCTTCTGCACACCATCTAACGCAGGAAGCAAGTACTTCCTGACCTTCATTGATGACCATCAGCGCAAGTTGTGGATCTACTTCCTCAAAACAAAGGGAGAGGTCAAGGAAAAGCTCCTCGAGATCATCGCCATGATAGAGCGGAAAACGCCAAAGACAGTGAAGACGCTCCAAAGTGACAACGGGGGTGAGTACGAGGCATGCAATCCTTGGCTCAAGCATCATGGCATCTGTCATGATGCTTACAACCCCCAAAGCAATGGTGTGGTGGAGGGGATAAACCAGACCCTGCTCGGCATGGTGCGAAGCATGCTCTTTGATGCCAATCACCCACCTTGCTTTTAGGCACAAGTAGCAACAACGGTCTGCTACCTCTTGAACCTCACACCAGCAACTACCTTGAGAAAGCGGGGAAAGGAACAAGACAAGCACCTGAAGACCCCACAGGAAGCATGGTAGAGAAAGAAACCCAACGCATCTCATCTGAAGGTGTTTGGGTCAACTGCATGGATGAAGATCCTGTCAGGAGAAGCTAGAGGCAAGCTTGACGCACGTTCCAGGAAGTGCGTCATGGTTGGGTATGACACGTCACACAAAGCCTATCGGCTTTGGGACCAGGCAGCATGCTAGCTTGTGAGGAGCCGCAATGTTATGTTTGACGAATGCACCCTTGGAAAGGGAGAGCTGCTGGACCCGATCCTTGCTCCCAAAGTGGGAGAGTGGATAGTGTTGCTTGAGTCCGGAGACCAAGCACTCGACAACTCGCTCGCTTTCCTAGCAGGTGGTGGCAATGGGAGAGTAGCTGCAGAGGATGACGCAACATCTGACATGGACGCAGATATCGAGGCGTCCGAGGCTTCCGATTCTGACTTGGAGTCCGACGAATCTTCAGAAGACGACGACGACGAAAAACCACTACCTGTGGAAGCACCAGCACCAAAGCAAGAAGCCGCACCTGCACTCCGGCTCAGTTTGCGACCAAAGAAAGCACCTTTGTGGTATGAGGAAGATTGGACCAGCCTTAGCTGGTCGTGCATGGCTCCGCGAGAGCCATCCACAATGGCGGGGGCAATGAATCACCTGGATGCAGCCAAGTGGAAGGAGGCAGTAGACAGGGAGCTTGCGTCTATTGCCGAGAACGGCATGTGGGTGCTGGTGGATAGACCGGACAAGGCCCACGTGGTGGGATCCAAGTGGGTCCTCCGAGTGAAGAAGAAGCAAGACTGCAGCATCGACAAGTTCAAGGCAAGGGTAGTGGCTAACGGGTTCTCTCGAGGCCCACGCTCTAAGTACAATGAGACGTTTGCGCCTGTTGTGGCCTTTGCCTCAATCCGCTCTCTCCTTGGCATTGCAACCACAAAGAACCTAGAGATGCACCAGATGGATGTCAGGATAGCTTTTATTTATGAGAAGCTTGACAAGAAAGTGCTGATGGAGGTGTCCGAAGGAGTCAAAGGTGACAAGGACAAGGTGTGCAAGTTGGTGATGTTGAAAAATTGCCCCTCCGCATGCCCAAGTGCGGCGCTGGGAGGCGCTGACGAGCCGCCAGAAAGTAGAAATGCCGCTCCGGCGGATCTGGCGGCTCGAAAACTGCTCAGATCCTAAAATGAAGGATTGCCCACTAAATTGGGCCAGTCGCTGAATCCGATGGAAGTTGTTTCGCCGGAATCGGACAAGTATCGAGGGAGATATAGCCTTCCAAAATTGGGGTATGCGTAGCGGCTCTGGGAGCCGGCTGCGACTCGAAATCCGGTCGATAATCGACCGGACCGAATAACAAAAATACCATCCGGAGAAAATGCTCCAATAGGCCTGCCGAGGCGTCCGGTGGATGATTCACCTGATCCGGTAGTGCAGGTTGTTACTGAGGGACTTAGCCAAAAACCTGGTTCGGCGTCCGAAACTCAATAGTACGTTTTGTTAGTCGGGGAGTTTGTCAAAATTCTGACTGCAGGTCCGCGGACAGGTTTCGAACCTCGTCACACCCCATCACCAAACACGACCCAAAAGTGGGTAGGGTGCGTGGAAACAGTGCAGGGGACCCCCACACCATGTGCGCTGGGATATGCGCCTTGGGAAAGGCGCCTCGCACGTGAACGAAGGCGCCACGGCGAGTGGCGGCGTCAGGCTTCTGTGGTGGGTGAGACCTGCGCTTCGGCAAGCATAACTTGAGGTAGACTTGGCCGAATCGCGTGTGGTTTGGTGCGTTGGAAATCTCATGACTAGCCTTATAAATGTTGTGATCATGTCCATGTTAAAAAACTAACGCAAAATGACGTTATTCCCTTCGCAAACTGACTGTCTCTAAACTTCTGCTCACATAGCGTGAGGCGACCAGAAAGCTCACGCTTAGTCTCAGATTCGCCCAAAACAGTAAACGTGAACCACTAGAGACAATCAGACAAACTTCGGGACCGCACCATGCGGATATCATCATGACAAAGGGTTATGGGCCCACTGGTCTGAACGCCTCCAATGTTCACGTCTTCCGTAGCGCACGGGATCGTCATCTTGGACATCGCCGTGAAGTTCTGAGAACTCGTCGGAGTAGCAGCTGCGCACATGGCGCAGAAGGAGACGCAGCCCATTCAGAAGTATGAGAGCGACCCAGGTTTCAGACTATGGAGGTGGCAGTTCGAACTGCACCTCTCACATAAGGGGCTGCTGGATGTCATGCTGGGAAAGGAGGTGCTCACAGAAGCGACTGCTACGGACGTGGAGAAGCAGGCCTTCGGAAAGAAGAACACGGAGGCGCTCATGCTCCTGGTGTCCGGGACGGCCGAGTCGCAGTGGGGATACTTCCAAGGCTGCAAGCTGGCAGCCGAAGCTTGGCAAAAGCTTTGTGCCATCCACCAATCCAAGTCGCTCGCGAACAAAATCTTCGCGATGAAGCGGCTCCTCACAATGAGAATCGAGGAGGGAGATGATGTCATCTCTGCCATGTAGCAGATCGAGTCACTCGCCTTGCAATGCAATGACGTGGGGTGGAAGATCGACACGCAGCTACAGGCGATGGCCCTCCTCATGGCCCTACCTAAAAGTTGGGGTCCACTCATCACCGTTCTCGGAGGATGGTCGGAGGACAAGCTCACCTATGGCGCGGTCGCAGAGTACATCCACAACGAGGCACAGCGACGGAGCTCCGGGGAGTCCTCGTCTTCCTCATCGGCCCTTGTCACCAAAACGCATGGTGGCCGAAGCGGGGGCCAAGAAAGTGGCGGAAAGGGCGGCGGCAAGAAGGGCGCCAAGAAAGGTGCGTGCCGTAATTGCGGCAAAGAGGGCCATTGGGCCCGCGAGTGCCCAGAGGAGGCTAAGACCAGCGGCAAAAACAGCAAGGGCAGGTCGCTCCTCAACCGCAACAAGAACCACTTCCTCAAGAAGGCCAACAGGCGGTGCCTGGATTCCGGGGCCGAGAAGCACACCCAAGTCGAGAAGGTGGGGTTCGTCACCTACGAGAAGTCCTCCAAGTCGATGGTGGTCGCGAACGACAAAGTCGAGCCGGCGGCCGGCCAAGGCGACGTGGAGGTGGAAGTCGTGGCGGGCGGTAAGAGGGAGCCGTGCACAATCCGTGATGTGCAGCACGTCCCCGTCCTGGCTGACATCCTGAGTGTTAACCGCTTGTCAGACAAGGGGTATGAGGTGCTCTTCCGCAGGAAAGGCGCAGTGGTGCGTATCGACGGCGACGGCGAGGTTGTGCTGGAGGCAAAGTGCGAGGGCGGTCTCTACATCGTGGAGACCAAGGTGGTCCCCGCGGCATCCGACGCAGCAGATTCGCAGGAGCACGTCGTCAACATGGTCAAGGGAGGAAGCGCTGATCTGGAGCTCTGGCACTGACGATTGGGGCATTCGGCGCCCGCAACCGTTAAGGAGATGGCGAAGCGCGACATGGTGTGCGGCCTCGTCATCGATGGTGCAGACGCGACAGCAGATGCAGCAGCGCACAAAAAGTGCGAGCCTTGCATTTTTGGCAAGGTGCGGCGCAAGCCGTTCAATGAGAACAAGGCTCACGCAAAGGACCTACTGGAGGTTGTGCACAGCAACGTGTGCGGACCGTTCCAAACGCAGTCGAACGGCGGCCTGAGATACTTCGTCACCTTTATTGACGACTACAGCAGGAAGCTCTATGTGTACTTCATGAAGCGGAAAGGCAAGGTTCTGGACCGGTTGAAGGAGTACGGCGTAGCGGTGGAGAGGCAGACTGGTCGGAAGGTCAGAGCGGTACATAGCGACAATGGCGGAGAGTACGTGGGCTGTAGCGGGTGGATGAAGCAGCAGGGCATCAAGTGGGAACCCACTACGCCGTACTCGCCACAGTCCAACGGAGTGGCAGAGCAGGTGAACCAGATGCTGCTCAACATGGTACGGACTATGCTTGTGGATGCGGGGTTGCCGCGAGGGTTCTGGGTAGAGGCTGTGCGTACAGCGAGCTACACCATCAACCTCACCCCAACAGCGGTGCTGAAGGGCAAGGGCGGCTCGAAGACGCCGCAGGAGGTTTGGAGCGGGCGCAAGCCAAACGTGGCATACCGGAAGGTGTTCGGGTGCAAGGCACACGCGACGGCGTAGGCGGCGCAACGACGCGATAGCAAGCTGGAACCGCGGGCAAAGCCGTGCTTGTTCCTTGGCTACGAGAGTGCACAAAAGGCGTACCGACTTTGGGACCCGCGCACGCAAGAGATCATCCGCAGTCGTGACGTCGAGTTCGACGAGCAGCAGAGCTTCAGCAGCAGCTGCAACGACATGAGCATTGGGAACACTCCAAACTAAGGGGGAGTGGTTCCAGCTCCTTGACTATGAGGAGAAGCCAGCGGACGCAGAGGTCGATGATGCGGCGTCGGAGAGTGGCAGTGCAGCAGGTGCAGCAGCCGACGCGGAGGACTCTGACGACGATGGAGCTAGGCTGGAGATCCGGCGGAATGATCCGTTGAAGGAAGCACCGCGGGTGCCGAAGTGCTCACTCCCGGCGGAGTTCGCGTCGGGCGTCGGAGAAAAATCCTCCGGACGCGCCGCTCGTCCGGTTGATGGTTCACCGGAGCGGGAAGAATCCTCGGGAAGCCGTCCGGTTGATGATTCACCAGAGCGGGCTGAGTCAGAAGGATCGCAGCAGAGCGACGAGACGCCGCCAAGACTGCCGCGCCGCAGCGGGAGGTAGCGGACAGCAGGGAAGCGTTTCGACGCACGCACCGGTCGATGGATTGGCATGACGTGGTGCATGCTGGCTGCATCAATGGAGCCAAAGACCGTGCAAGAGGCGCTTGCACGGCCCGAGGGAAAGCAGTGGGACGCTGTCATCAAGTCGTAGTTGGCATCCATTGCAGGAAACGACACGTGGCAGCTGGTTGACAGGCCGAAAGACGCCAAGGTCATCGGCTCCAAGTGGGTCTTCAAGACCAAGTTCACGAAGGAAGGTGTGGTTGACAAGTACAAGGCGCGGCTCGTGGCGAAGGGGTACGCACAGCGTAAGGGCGAGCACTACGATGAGACGTTCGCCCCCGTGGCCAAGTTNAGGGAAAGCAGTGGGACGCTGTCATCAAGTCGTAGTTGGCATCCATTGCAGGAAACGACACGTGGCAGCTGGTTGACAGGCCGAAAGACGCCAAGGTCATCGGCTCCAAGTGGGTCTTCAAGACCAAGTTCACGAAGGAAGGTGTGGTTGACAAGTACAAGGCGCGGCTCGTGGCGAAGGGGTACGCACAGCGTAAGGGCGAGCACTACGATGAGACGTTCGCCCCCGTGGCCAAGTTCACAAGCATCCGGGCGATCCTTGCTGTGGCAGCCACGAAGGACATGGAGCTCCACCAAATGGACGTAAAGACGGCCTTCCTCAATGACATCATCGACAAGGAAATCTACATGGAGGTGCCAAAGGGGGTGGAGGCACCGGAGGGCAAGGTGTGCAAGCTGCGGAAGTCCTTGTACGAGCTAAAACAATCGCCCCGATGCTGGTACCAACAGATGGACAGCTTCATGGCACAACTCGGCTTCAAGCGGTGTGAGGCGGATCACAGTGTGTACGTGCGGCGCAGCAAGAAGCTCCATCAGATTGTCGCACTCTATGTGGACGATCTGATCTTGTGCTCCTCAGACCTGTCGAGCCTACAGCAGCTGAAAGAGCAGCTGAGTAGCAGGTTCCAGATGTCGGACATGGGGGAGCTGGAGTTCTACCTCGGGGTGAGCATTACGCGGAACCGGAGGGCACGCACGCTTGAGCTGGGGCAGGACAAATACGTGGCCGAGGTGCTGAAGTGGTACGGCATGGAGGACTGCAAACCAGTGTGCAGTCCTGTCTCCACGACCTGTGAACTAAGTGCGGCAATGGCGCCGCAAACAAAAGAAGAGCGCGAGGATGTGACAGGGGTGGCGTACCAATCGGCAGTGGGCAGCCTCATGTACGCCATGGTGGCGACTGGACTGGACCTGGCCTACGCGGTGGGCCAAGTGAGCAGGTACATGGCCGATCCAGGGCCACTACAGTGGCAGGCGGTCAAACGCATCCTCCGCTACCTGCAGGCGATGCGGCACGCACGCCTGAGATTCGACGGCAAAGGGCGTCCGGACCCTTTGCGTCTGGTCTGATACACGGAAGCAGACTACGCTGGGGATGTGGACAAGCGGAAGTCCACATCCGGCTACGTGTTCTTCCTCGCTGGTGTAAGGGTCTCGTGGTGCAGCAGGAAGCAGGACTACGTCGCCACCTCCACAGTGGAAGCAGAGTACATCACGCTGGCCGAAGCGGTCAAAGAGGCAGTGTAGCTCCGCAGGTTGCTGGGGGAGCTGGGCGTGCCGCAGGAGGAGCCTACGGTGGTGCAAGAGGACAACACCGGTTCCATCTCTCTGACCAACAACCCGACGCAGCACAGGAGGACAAAGCACATCGACGTGCGTTATCACTAGGCACGGGACATGGTCGAGAAGGGGCAGGTGGTGCTGCAGCACTGCAGCACGCACAACATGCTTGTGGATTGCTTGACCAAGGCGCAACCCGCGGACCGGCACGCGATGAGCGTGGCCGGACTTGGGATGACCAGCTATGATGGGCTGGAGGGTGCAGCAGAAGATGAGTGAGAGCAAGCAGGGGCAGTGGGCATGGCAGGTGCAAGGGGGAGAATGTTGAAAAATGGCCCTTCCGCATGCCCAAGTGCGGCGCCGGGAGGCGCTGACGAGCCGCCAGAAAGTGGAAATGCCGCTCCGACGGATCTGGCGGCTTGACAATTGCTCGGATCCTGAAGTGAAGGATTGCCCATGAAATGTGATGACTCGCTGAATCCGGTGGAAGTTTTTTCGCCGGAGTCGGACAAGTATCGAGGGAGATATGGTCTTCCAAAGTTGGGGTATGCGCAACAGCTCTGGGAGCCGGCTGCGACTCGAAATCCGGTTGATAATCGACCGGACCGAGTAACAAAATACCATACGGAGAAAATGCTCGGATAGGCCTGCCGAGGCGTCCGGTGGATGATTCACCTGATCCGGTAGTGCAGGTTGTTACTGAGGGACTTGACGCAAAACCTGGCTCAGCGTCCGAAACTCAGTAGTATGTTTTGTTACTTGGGGAGTTTGTCAAAATTCTGACTGCAGGTCCGCGAACAGGTTTCGAACCTCGTCACACCCAATCACCAAACACGACCCAAAAGTGGGTAGGGTGCGTGGAAACAGTGCAGGGGACCCCTACACCATGTGCGATGGAATATGCGCCTTGGGAAAGGTGCTTCGCACGTGAACGAAGGCGCCACGGCAAGTGGCGGCGTCAGGCTTCTGTGGTGGGTGAGACCTGCGCTTCGGCAAGCATAACGTGAGCTACGCTTGGCCGAATCGTGCGCGCTTTAGTGCGTTGGAAAGCTCATGACTAGCCCTATAAATGTTGTGATCATGTCCATGTTAGAAAACTAACGCAAAATGACGTTATTCCCTTTGCAAACTGACTGTCTCTAAATTCCTGCTCACATAGCATAAGTCGACCAGAAAGCTCACGCTGAGTCTCAGATTCGCCCAAAACAGTAGACGTGAACCACTAGAGATGATCAGACAAACTTCGGGACCGCACCAGGTGGATCTCATCGTGACAGGTGAAAGCCCTCTTCGGGCTGAAATAGGCCCCAAGTATGTGGTACAAAGAGATGGGCGGTTTCATGACTGGTCTCTCCTTTGCGCATTGCCAGAATGACCCGAGCATGCACGTGTGCGATGATGGGAGAGGGCTGATGCTGGTTGCGCTTTACGTGGATGATTTTATCATCTGCTTGTCTTCGGTCGAGCTGCTCTATGAGCTGATGTCTGACCTTAGCAATAAGGTTCAAGATGAAGGTTATGGGTCTTTTTGAGTACTACCTTGGGATTTCCATCCATCGCAACAAAGTAGCAAGCACCATCCAACTCAACCAAACCAAATACATCGGTGAGGTACTGAAGCGCTGTCACATGGAAGATTGGAAACATGTTGGCAGCCCAATGACGACTGGTATGAAGTTGAAGGCCTCCATGTGGCCAAGCAACGAAGCAGAACAAAGAGAGGTACAAGATATCCCCAACCAGTCCGCCGTGGGTAGCATCATGTACGCCATGGTAGAGAATCGTCCGGACATCTGCTATGCTGTGGGACAAGTGAGCAGATTTGTGGCCAACTCAGGGCCACAACATTGGCACGCAGTAAAGCGCATCTTGCGCTACTTGCAAAAGACACGTCACATTGACCTCGTCCTTAGAGGCCAAGAAGGTACGGATTCCCTTTGCCTGAAGTGCTACAACGACGCTGACTGGGGAGGAAATCTTGAAAAACAAAAATCCACTTCTGGATACGTGTGCATCTTGAATGGCGTTACCATCTCATGGGCTAGCAAGAAGCAAGATTGCGTTTCCGTGTCCACAGCTGAGGTAGAGTACGTTGCTCTGTCTGATTTGTGTAAGGAGACTTAGTGGTTGCGCAGCCTGAGGAGTGAGGTGGAGGAAGGGTGAGCCCCAAGGCATTGATGGAGCCGAGTGAGTGATAGGTGGACAGAGGTGCAAGGGAGAGATTTCTTGAAATGGTATGTACCTTGTTCACTACCAAGCTGGCTAGCTCCACATACAAACACGGCAAGCACTGGTGTATGGAGTACGTCACCTTGATCTGTTCTGAGATGGGCCAGGAATGCACTGCCCATAATGGGTATGTCCCCTGTGGATCATCATAGGAATCATACCTTTGTGGCCTAGTTGAATAGGCACCGGAGTTTCAAACGATAGGCTGTGGATTCAAACTCTGCGATGACTGAAATTTTCTTTGTGGCCCAAACTGGGACAAGATGCTTCTAGGAAGCTTAGTAGAGCCTACCTTGAGGATGACACTTGGCGGTCTAAGGATGCGCCAAGTTGGACTGTAGGTTGAGGTTGGCTCCAGTGGAGCCACCACAAGCAGAAGCTTTAGCAAAGCTCTGCAAGTATAAAAGCCTGTACCGTGCATGCATCCATTCACAATTCTTGTCTTTGAGACTCCTCACTGAGTGTCCAATCAAAGGTAGACACTACAGACCAACATGCGGACTTCGTGAGGTTGCAAACCAAACGAACCTAAAGTGTGGATCCCTCGTGCGAGGGTGGTATGCTATCTTGGTCGCAATACCAAGATTGGTTGGCGGCCTCCCATGTCGGGACCCGTTTTCTAGACCGTTGCTCTCTGGCGCATTGACACTTCCCACGTCACCCCTTGCCATGGCGTACATCCTGCGTGGCTCTGAAGACACCAGGGATCCCGGATGAAAGATGCGTGAGAGAGGCAGAGCTGATTGCTGTCTGTGTTGACTTGTCTCCATGCTGGAGGCGGATCTCTTTAATCATCTTCTCCCATGTCAGGAACCATGAAAAGAACCAAGACATCAGAGTGCACTAGGATGCCATGGCCTCCAAAATCTTGAGGTCAAAGTGGAAGAGGATCCTTGTGTAATAGAAGGTAGCACCATTGTGATGGTGAGGAGGGCTGCCAGCGAAGACGGACCAGCAATTCTGTATGGACAAAGATCTTGCTCATGGCACCAATATGTGTTGCCTGATTTTGAGTCATCCATCTTGAGGTTGTTGAAGTCCTTTAGGAGGCAACTGATGGCGGCCTTACCAGAAGCGCGGTAGGGATAAGTGAGAGTACTCTAGGCTTCACGGAGTCAAGGGTCGCTGCCGATAGCAGGATCACAAATGATGGGCTCAAGGTCCATGCGGTCATTCTCTGGTGTGGGGAAGACGAGAGCTTTAGCTACACGGCCTTCTTCAAAAACCTGCTCAGGGAGGGAGGAGTCATACTTTAGGGTGTATAAACGCCAGAGACCCTCACCTTGATCCCACAGGTGAAAGAACAACTCGCAACAGGAAAACTGTCCCATATCAAGCTGGAATGGTGGTGTGTTGAAGTCCTTTGGCCTGATCCTAGTACCGGCTGTATTGCCTATAGACCGTAGCATGTTGGAGATGGATTGCTACTGTTGCTGATGGACTACTATCTGGGTTGCGAAAGAGAGCATGGAGTCAGCTAGTAGCGTGCCCTGTATTGTGCTGGCTGTGGCGTGCTGCGTTGTGCCTCCGATGCATGGTCCGGCCACAGTGGCAGGTGCCAGGAGCTGCCGCTACAATGGAGTGCACTGCCATTTGGTGATTGATGACTTTTCAGATCCACGCACCACCAGTTCTTAGAAAACCCCTTTGGGATACATACTGAAATGTCCACTCTCCCCTCTCCACGTTTTTCTCTCTAGTAGTTGGCAGCCGGCAATACCTCCACAGTCACAATGGCTAGGATGCAAAGGGCTATGTGGAAAATCTTGAAGATTCTGCGGCTGGCTTAGCTGGGGTTGCCTTGCTGTTGATGATGATGCAATCGTCGCTACTAGAGTCACCGCCACAGAGCTGTTGCTCATACCATGCGATGCTATTGCTGTTGCTACTAGTTGCGATGATGCTCCTATCACTACTGCTGCTGCGTGCTGTTGGTGTGATTGCTTGGAGGTGCTATTGCTGCTTCTGCCCTTACTGTTCATGCCGCGTTGCTCCAGCTGCTGCTGTGTACAGAGCCTACTGCTTTGGCTGATGCTGCTGCTGCTATTACTACTACTACTACTACTACTACTACTACTACTACTACTACTACTAATACTACTACTACTACTACTACTACTACTACTACTACTACTACAACAACTACTACTACTACTACTACTACTACTACTACTACTACTACTACTACTACTACTACTACTACTACTACTACTACTACTACTTCTACTACTACTACTGATTCTGCCAGGCTGCTGCAGTTGCTGCTACATGCTGCTCTTGCTAGGCTGCTGCTGCTGCGATGTCGATGCGCCCAATAACAATGGTCTAAAGAACAGGTCTCAACATGGGAGGCCACCAATCGCTCTTGGTATTGTAACCAAGATAACGTATCACCCTCGAACGAGGGATCCACACTTTAGGTTCGTTTGGTTTGCAACATCACGAAGTCCGCATGTTGGTCTTTTGTGTCTACCTTTGGTTGGACACTCTGTTAGGAGTCTCCAAGGCAAGAACTGTAAATGGATGCATGCAAGGTATAGGCTTTCATACTTGCAAAGCTTTCCTAAAGCTTCTTCTTGTAGTGGCTCCACTGGAGCAAACCTCAACCTATAGTCCTACTTGGCGCATCCTTAGACCGCCAAGTGTCATCCTCAAGGCAGGCTCTTGTAGGCTTCCTAGAAGCTTCATGTTCCAGTTTTGGCCAGAAATATAATTGCAAACGTTGCGAGGATTGAACCTACGACCTCTCGTTTGAGACTCCGGTGCCTATACAACCAAGCCAAAAAGGTATGGTTCCTATGATGAGCCACAAGGGACATACCCATCATTGGAAGTGCATTCCCGACCCATCTCACAACAGACCAAGGGGACATACGCCATAGAGCAGTGCATGCCTTGTCTCTATGTGTAGCTAGCCAGCTAGCAGTTTACAAGGTGCATATGATTTCAAAAAATCTCTCCCTTGCACCTCTGTCCATCTGTCGCTTACTAGGCTCCATCAATGCCTTGGGACTCACCCTTCCTCTGCCGCACTCCTCATACCAGATCCACGAATGCCTGCATACTGCAAGGCGCTCTCCAGCGGCTCGGTCATGCAGACAGCAAGCATGCTCTTTGTTACGAAGTGCTGCAAGTCCACCACATTGTTCATGACGAGATCACGTGAGTAGTGGTAACGTATGTCGATGTGCTTTGGTTACCGGGGGATGATCTCGTCTTAAGCCATCGAGATGGCGCTCATGTTGTCCACGTGTAGGACCGTGGCATCCTTCTGTGGCATCGTCATTTTGCCAAGCAGGCTCCGCAACCACTGAGTCTCCTTGTACAACTCAGAAAGAGCAATGTACTCTGCTTCACTTGTGGACACGGAAACACAATCCTGCTTCCTGCTTGCCCATGAGATGACAGCGCCATTCAAGATGCACACGTATCTAGAGGTGGATTTCTCGTCATCGAGATGTCCTCCCTAGTCAGCATCGGTGTATTACTTTAGGCAAAGGGGTTCCGTTCCTTCTTGGCCTCCAAGGACGAGGCCCATGTGACATGTCTTTTGCAGGTAGCACAAGATATGGTTGACTACCTGCCAATTTTGTGGCCCGGGGTTGGCCTCAAATCTGCTCATTTGTCCCACAGCATAGCAGATGTCTAGACGAGTCCCTACCATGGCGTACATGATATTACCAATGGCGGACTGGTAGGGGATGTCTTGCATCTCCCTTTGTTTTGCTTCATTGCTTGGTGACATGGAGGCCTTCAACTTCATATCGGTCATCATTGGGGTGCTGATAGGTTTGCAACCTTCCATGTGGTAGCACTTTAGTACCTCACCGATGTATTTGGTTTGGTTGAGCTCAATGGTGCCTGCTTCTTGGTTGCGGTGGATGACAATCCTGAGGTAGTACACGAGAGGACCCATGTCCTTTGTTTTGAACCTTTTGCTGAGGTCAGAATTCAGCTCATCCAGCAGCTTGATCGAAGACGAGCAGATGATCAGATCATCCATGTACAACGCAACTAGCATCAACCCTCTCCCATCATCGTGCATGTACATGCTCGGGTCATTCTGGCAATGCGCAAACAAGAGACCGGTCATGAAACCATCCATCTCTTTGTACCACATCCTTGGGGCCTATTTCAGCCCGTAGAGTGCTTTCACCAACTTGTACACCTTTCCCTTGGGAGCTTCGATTCCTTTGGACACCTTCATCATGCTTCCTTGTCAAGCTTCCCATAAAGGAAAGTTGTCTTGACATCCATCTGGTGTATCTATAGGTTCATCGCAGCTACAATGCCAAGGGTAAAAGGTCACGACGGGCGCAAACGTCTCATCGTACTCAGATCCCGTGCGTTGAGAGAACCCCTTAGCCACTACCCTTGCCTTGAACTTGTTGATCCTGCCGTCTTGCTTCTTCTGCACTCGGAGGACCCACTTGGATCCCACCACGTGGGTCTTGTCGGGTGTATCCACAAGCACCCACGTGCCGTTCTCAGCAATGGATGCGAGCTCGTTGTCAACTGTTTCCTTCCACTTGGCCGCATCTGGGCCATTCATCGCCTTCATCACTGTGGATGACTCTCCCTGAGCCATGCACGACAAACTAAGGCCGGTCCATTCATCCTCATATTGCAAAGGTGCTCTCTTTGGTCGCAAACTGCGCCAAGGTAGTGGTGCGGCTTCTTGCTTTGGTGCTGGTGCTTCTACAGGTGGTGGTTTGTCGTTGTCATTGTTGTCATCGTTAGAAGAGTCGTCAGAGTCCAAGTCAGACTGGGAAGCCCCGGACGCCTTGGTATTCGCATCCATGTTAGATGCTGCATCATCCTCCATAGCTACTCTCCCATTCCCACCACCTGCTGGCAAAGCAAGCCAGTTGTCAGGTGCTTGGTCTCCGGACTCAAGCAACACTATCCACTCTCCCGCTTTGGGAGTGAGGTTTGGGTCCAGCAGCTCTCCTTTTTCAAGGGTGCGCTCGTCAAACATGACATCGCGACTCCTCACCAGCTTGCCTGCTGCTTGGTCCCAAAGGTGATAGCCTTTGTGTGATGTGTCGTATCCAACCATGACGCACTTCCTGGAACGTGCATCAAGCTTGCCTCCACCTTCTCCCGACAGGATCTTCATCCATGCAGTTGACCCAAACACCTTCAGATGAGATGCATTGGGTTTCCTTCCCGACCATGCTTCTTTTGGGATCTTTAGCTGCTTTTCTTGCTCCTTTCCACGCTTCCGCAAGGCGGTTGCTGGTGTGAGATTCAAGAGGTAGCAGGCCGTTGTTGCTGCTTTTGCCCAAAAGCAAGGTGGGATCTTGGCGTCAAAGAGCATGCTTCTCACCATGTCAAGCAGGGTCTGGTTCATCCTCTTGGCCACACCGTTGCTTTGGGGGTTGTAAGGGGTGGTTTGCTTGTGGCAGATGCCATGATGCTTGAGCCAAGGCTTGCATGCATCGTACTCACCCCCGTTGTCACTTTGAAGCATCTTCACTTTCTTAGACGTTTGCCACTCCACCATGGCGACGAACTCGAGGAGCTTCTCCTTGACCTCTCCCTTTGTTTTGAGGAAGTAGATCCATAACTTGTAGCTATGGTCGTCAATGAAGGTCAGGAAGTACTTGCCTCCTCCGTTAGATGGTATGCAGAAGGGTCCACACACGTCTCTTTGTATCAACTCCAAGACATGCTCTGCTTGTTGACCTCCTCTCCCAAACGGCTTCTTCTTTGCCTTCACTTAGAGGCATGGTTGACAAAATGTATACCCTTTGCCATGCTTCATGGTGCACCCTTCCATTCCACGGACTAACTCCTGCTCTCGCATCTTCTGCATCGTAATGTTGACCATGTTGCCAAATTGCCGATGCCACAGCTGAGCATTAGTGTCCTTGGTTGATGTGGCATCCGTCACGTTTGCCAGTGGTACATCCTTTGGCTCTGGTGCCACTGTCTTGGTGGCACATGCGAGTCCCTCATCCAACGCCTTGGTGACTTTGGTTTGAAGCACGTAGAGGCCGTCGAATCTTGGAAATTGAAGCATGAGATCATCTTTGGTGTACAAAATCTGGTTGTCCTCGTTTTCTAGGGCCACCGCTTCCTTGTTGGTGAACACCACTGTCATGTTGTTCTCGGTGATTTGTGACACGGACAGCAAGTTGGCAGTAAAGGAGGTTATGTACACCACCTTTTGAAGGTTGACCGCCTTCTCCGCATCGTTCACGTTGAACGCGATCAACTTGTCCCATTCGCCCACGGCTTGGAAAACACCGCCGTTTGCACACTTGATGCGCATGACAGATTCGGCCATGGAGACAAATCCACCCTTCTCTTTTGATGAGTGGTGGTTGGTGCCCAAGTCAAGGGAAAATGCCCCAGGCCTGAGGATCACTGCGCTCTTCATGGGTAGCCCCCTAGCCATCATGTTTTTGAGCTCCTTCTTCTTCTTCCCACCTTTTTTCCCACCTTCATTCTTCGGAGTACAGCAGTCCCTAGCCCAGTGCCTAGTCTTGCCACAGTTGTGACAGTTGCCGGGTTTCTTGGAACTCTTCCCGCCACCATTGCCTTTCCCTCGACCGCCACCGCTTCCGCTGTTGCCTTGATAGGAGCAAGAGCTTGCATCTTGTCCACTGAAGCGAGAGGCATAGGCTGAGATGTTTGCCTGACTGGCACTACGTCGCATGGACTCGTTGCGGACGTGTTCGATGACGGCCTCGGACTTCAGATTGGCCTCCTTCCAACTGCCAAACAAGGTGATCAAGGAACCCCAGCTTTCCGGCAATGCCATTAAAAGGATCATGGCACGCATGTTGGAGTCGCGATTCCATTCCATTTGCTAGACCTTCTGCAGCACGTTGTCAAATGACTGCCAAAATGCGGGTATGGATTCTCCTTCGCTCACCCTCATCGACATCAACCTTTGGAAGATGAAGAGTCAGTTTGCTAGGGCGTTTGATTGATGCACGCGTGAGAGCTTTGCGTAGGCCTTGGCAGCCAACGTGCATCCTGTGATGTGGGAGTATTGAGTCTCGTTGATGGACGTCACAAGAATGGCGAGAGCCATGTTGTTCTTCATCGTCCATGCTGCAAGGTCAGCCGCATACGTCATCACCGTCGCATCGGCGCGTGCTGTCTTGCTCTCTTTTAGGATGTCGACGTAGCCACGCACGTTCATGACAATCTCAAATTGCCATTGACACAAGGAAAAACCTATCCCCGTGAATTTGGACATACCCGCCTCAAGGCGGGCTTGAGTCGGATCCGCCATTTCCTGCTCTTGCTCGCCTTCTCTGCTTTGCTGCTACTCTGCTTCGTTGAGGTCGATGAGGCTGATGAGGCTGCTGACAACGATTGTTGTCAAAGGTGCAGTTGGTTCCATTGCATATCCCTCCTGCCGATGATCGCCTAAGGCGATGGTGCCATCGTGAGAGAACGGACTCAGGGTCATACCACCTTCTAAAAAGGGGTAGAGCTTAATCCTGTTGGGGCGCGAGGGTCTTGTCCAACATGGACAGAGCTGTTCCTTGTCCCCTAGTCTGCCACGTGCGCGCACCCTACCTGAAGAAGCCGATGGAGCCGATGGAGCAGATGGAGCCATCCGATCTTCGTGTACCTGTTGTACTTGTGCGCCCTGCAAGACCACACGCTAGTCGGTGTTGGAAGCGTGCCTTAGAACCAGAAGTGTGGACCCATAACCCTTTGCCAATGCGCCGGATAGCAACAGTCTAGAAAACGGGTCCCGACATGGGAGGCCGCCAACCGCTCTTGGTACTACAACCAAGATAACATATCACCCTCGAACGAGGGATCCAAACTGTAGGTTTGTTTGGTTTGTAACCTCACGAAGTCTGCATGTTGGTCTTTAGTGTCTACCTTTGGTTGGACACTCTGAGAGGAGTCTCAAAGGCAAGAACTGTAAATGGATGCATGCAAGGTACAGGCTTTTATACTTTTGGAGCTTTGCTAAAGCTTCTGCTTCTAGTGGCTCCACTGGAGCCAACTTTAACCTACAGTCCTACTTGGTGCGTCCTTAGACCGCCAGGTGTCATCCTCAAGGCAGGCTCTAGTAACCTTCCTAGAAGTTTCCTGTCCCAGTTTTGGCCACAAAGAAAATTGTGGCCGTCACGAGGATTCTTGTGTGAGACTCCGGTGGCGTTTCAACCAAGCCGAAAAGGTATGCTTCTTATGTTGCGCCACAGGCAACATACCCATTATGGGCAGTGCATTCCCTGCCCATCTCAGATCAGACCAAGGGGACATACTCCATAGAGCAGTGCATGCCTTGTCCGTATGTGTAGCTAGCTAGCTAGGCAGTGGACAAGGTGCATACTGTTTCAACAAGCAAGCGAGGGAGCCAGAATCCATTTTTTTTGTACTTTGTTGGTTTTCCTGTCTACCTACACCGATTCCCTAGCTACTTTTGTGGTTGCATCCAGCAGAATAGAGTCCCTGTGGATGGAAGCTGACAGAGGAATGAGGGAGGGTTCAGGAGGGTAGCAATGGCTGTAGAGGAACTTCCCTGCTACATGGCATAGCCGTCGTTATGTACGTCGGTTCCGCCATCGTTGATGTGCTGCTCTGCGACAGCCAGGTGGCCACCTCTCCACCACTGCTCTCAGGTTAATGCTTCAAAAACATTTTGGAAGCATTTCCTACGTCTGAGGAGTGTTTTGAAGCTGCGGCCAGGCAAGACTAACTCTGAAGGAAACAATCCAGCAGTGTTTCCCCTTCTTTGATTTGTATGGAGGTCCGCTAATGTTGGCTGACACATGTACGCCACCGTTGCACCTGCTCAGTCTGCTTCGTCTGCTACGCTATGGCTCTGATACCCAAATTGAAATGATGCTACGCTAGTCTAGAAAAGACAGCTTTCTGCTGCCTCACAGACTTGGACTGAAGTACATGTTTTCTAAGTCCACGCTTAGTGCTTGAGCAGCACGTGCTGCTTGTCTGTGAGAGGGTACACTTGCACTCAAGACTCAGCACCGGTTTTCAAGCTGAGAGTGAGTAGTAAGTGAGTTAACAACAGGAATAAGGCTTGGTGGGAGACCTAGGACCTCACCTCTGAATATCAGCCATTCCAAAAAATACACTATTTTTTGTCTTGTGGAGTTTTCTCAGCGACCTCTGTTTGATGGCGCATGGCCCCAAACGTGAATGTCGTCTGTTTTTCTTTGAGAACTGGAACATAGCAAAATATACATGTTGCAAATGCAGTCCTGCAGTTGGAATCAGCTAGAAGATAAACAGAGCAGAATTATGGCTGCTTGAACGTAGGCAGAATACAAGCTACTCAGAACAACCGCCTATGAATGCTGGTAACATGAGTGATTGCGGGTGCTGCTGATGGAGCTGGCTGTGCACTGCTACCAAGTGGGAGACTCTGCAAGATGAGATGGGAGACATGTCTTGTACGATGGTACGATGTCCCCTCCATCACTCAGCAGCAGCCTTCGACAATGTCCACAGAGTCAGCACGAGCCTTTACACCAGCTGGGAGGTAACAGTACAGATCAGTGAGACACTGCACGTGCACATCACAACACCTCGCAGGTAACACCTTTTCTTACTTCTCAACACAAACACTGTGCTGGGATGGTAGCTTCTTCAGTATGACAGAAGAAATTTGACATGATCCCACTTGTCATAGATGTGGTCATTCCTTGGAGTACCCACAGTGGTCACAATACTTTTAACTCTGTCTCATCCCTTGGCCAGAACTCTTGCACTGTCCAGAAATCTATCAATACACACACTGCAAAGCTCTCACCAGCAGTTAGGGAGGAACACTTGCATCATAGTGACCGGAGAAGAGCACTCCATAGAAGTTGGTGAAATCCATACCAAAACTGAGAGAGACAGCTGCAAATCTGATTGCAACATTTTTAATGTTTGTGGTGAATTTGGTGGCCCGTCACATCTTTAATGACCTCTTGTCTTGCTCCACATGGACATTATTGTCAATGCGCCGGATAGCAACGGTCTAGAAAACGGGTCCCGACATGGAGGCCGCCAACCGCTCTTGGTATTGCAACCAAGATAACATATCACCCTCGAACGAGGGATCCACACTTTAGGTTCGTTTGGTTTGCAACCTCACGAAGTCCGCATGTTGGTCTTTAGTGTCTACCTTTGGTTGGACACTCTGTGAGGAGTCTCAAAGGCAAGAACTGTAAATGGATGCATGCAAGGTACAGGCTTTTATACTTGCAGAGCTTTGCTAAAGCTTCTGCTTGTAGTGGCTCCACTGGAGCCAACCTCATCCTACATTCCTACTTGGCGCGTCCTTAGACCGCCAAGTGTCATCCTCAAGGCAGGCTCTAGTAAGCTTCCTAGAAGCTTCCTGTCCCAGTTTTGGCCACAAAGAAAATTGCGGCCGTCGCGGGGTTTGAACCCGCGACCTCTGGTTTGAGACTCCG
>SZWC01001598.1:193600-208124 GCA_023375785.1 Penium margaritaceum | reverse complement strand
TTCCGTTGCATACCCCTCCCGCCGATGATCGCCTAAGGCGATGGTGCCGTCGTGAGAGAACGGACTCGGGGTCGTACCACCTTCTAAAAAAGGGGTAGAGCTTAATCCCGTTGGGGCTCGAGGGTCTTGTCCAACATGGACAGAGCGATTCCTCGTCCCCTAGTCCGCCACGTGCGCGCACCCTACCTGAAGAGGCCAATGGAGCCGATGGAGCAGATGGAGCCGTCCGATGGTCGTGTCCCTGTTGTACCTGTGCGCCCTGCAAGACCACGCGCTAGTCGGTCTTGGAAGCGTGCCTTAGAACCAGAAGTGTGGGCCCATAACCCTTTGTCAATGCGCCGGATAGCAACGGTCTAGAAAACGGGTCCCGACATGGGAGGCCGCCAACCGCTCTTGGTATTGCAACCAAGATAACATATCACCCTCGAACGAGGGATCCGCACTTTAGGTTCGTTTGGTTTGCAACCTCACGAAGTCCGCATGTTGGTCTTTAGTGTCTACCTTTGGTTGGACACTCTGTGAGGAGTCTCAAAGGCAAGAACTGTAAATGGATGCATGCAAGGTACAGGCTTTTATACTTGCAGAGCTTTGCTAAAGCTTCTGCTTGTAGTGGCTCCACTGGAGCCAACCTCATCCTACATTCCTACTTGGCGCGTCCTTAGACCGCCAAGTGTCATCCTCAAGGCAGGCTCTAGTAAGCTTCCTAGAAGCTTCCTGTCCCAGTTTTGGCCACAAAGAAAATTGCGGCCGTCGCGGGGTTTGAACCCGCGACCTCTGGTTTGAGACTCCGTTGCCTAATCAACCAAGCCAAAAAGGTATGGTTCCTATGATGTGCCACAGGGGACATACCCATTATGGGCAGTGCATTCCTGGCCCATCTCAGAACAGACCAAGGGGACATACTCCATAGAGCAGTGCATGCCTTGTCTGTATGTGTAGCTAGCCAGCTAGGCAGTGGACAAGGTGCACACTATTTCAACAATTATCTCATACAGGTGCAGAAGATTGGATGTTGTGACTATGTTGGATCCCATCACCATGAGATTGGAGCCATTCATGATGGGACTCGTGCCCTCTGCCAGGAGCAGCAGCACACACTTAAGATGTGGCCCATGGTCACAAAATCAAGTTGATTCTCACTGATGGTTTGTCTCGTGGAGAGCTCTATCTATTTGAAACTTTAGGATGCCAGAAATATCTCCAAGATTTGTGTGGGTTTCTTGGGAAGTCATACTCACCGGTGTCCGCAACCAGGTGCTGATCCTTTCAGGGCCACCAGGCCACGGTGATTAGCCGGCCTTGGTACTTACCAAGAGGTCAGCCTCGACCCTTGGGTGGCGACTTGATCTCAGCGTGCATCATGCACAATGGAGAGCCATGCTCACCGGTGTGCTTAACTCTTGCCTCCAAGCCCCACGTGTCTCACTTCTTGACTCCTTCTACAAACCATGAGCTTCTATCCATGGCATGTGCAATGTGGGGACCTCCTCACATCCCTCTCACATCCCTTGCTCAACATGCTCAAATAGATAAACACTGGTGCTAGAGCAAGAAGGGAAAATACCTCTCAAACTCATGTGCGTCTGGCAATTTTAGGTCCGGGACCATTCTTAGTTCTTTGCCACACTACCGTGGCCACCTCTCACATTTGCAGCAGTATCCACAGCCGTAAGTAACTACCCTCATCTAGGTCTCTCAGCCTAGCCAAATGTGTTGACCCTGTTCTCATGGAGCTGCTGCGCCATCATTGCTATCCTAGCCACCACATCGGCAGTAGCGGCAAAAACATTTGATTACCATTCACTGTCGTCTTGGCATGATTCCTAGCTGATCTGCTCTTTCGAGCTTGTGGAAACCACTCCCCGGACCGACAACTGCCATGGCTACACCACATGGCCACAGAAATATCAACAGTGGTTTTTCTCTGGCTCAGCACCCTCAGTGGGCACTCTCATCTCAGGATTTCAGCCCAACCGAGCAGGTGAATCTTGCTTTTGAGGACTTGATGCACTGTCCCCAATACTAGTGCTATTGCAGCGACTGCAGCAGCCACACCATCTGACCTCTACTCACTGTGATCTTGCCACTGGTATTGCCTCTCTGTCCTAGATTTGTCCACTTTTGGATCCCGTATCTCGGTTCACCACTCCGCTGTTATCTCCACTTGCAGCCACAGTAGAAGCACCTGTTTTCTACTGAGCTAACCACCTCTAGAAGAGAAGCCGTGAAACAGTAAAATCTCACAAAGGTTTTTAGACCTTCTTCCTTTGTTGACATGTGTCATGCATCCCAAACTTAATCAGGCATACACTTCACCTTCAAGGGTATTAACGCCTCAACATTACATCTCAAGAAGACATCAATTCGTCAACACGCAAGAAAGCATCAAGCAAGGGTCAATTGATTAGCATGTAAGACAAGTCCTTTATAGCTGTCTGTCCAGTCCTAGAACTCAAAAGCACATTCCTGGGAAGTGGCATGAACCAACCACATCACCAATAGACTTGCGCTGTGGTTTTGACACATAAGCATCCTAGTGTCAAGGTGACAGACCAACCATGTAGCATTCAAGAAGCTACGGACTTTCTTTCTTGGAAGCTTCCACAGCAAACAAGTTGTGCATGGGGCCAGGATTGAACTCATGACCTCTCATTTGGCCAAATCAACAAAATTGCCAAGGTGTACTCACGGGTCATATCTCACAAGAGACAGAACATAGTTGAGTCACACTACAAGGGATCAAGGGGTCATACCTCCACAAGGGGAAGTGCATTCCTAATCCATCCTACAATACCTGAAAAGGGGAGAAAAAACTCAACAAATCTCTCCCTTGCACCTTGCGTCAGTGACCATCAGTATTCTTCATCACTTGTGTTGACCATGCCGATATCTTGCCTCCCCGCCTGGTGGAGATCCTTGTCCAGTGACTTTGTAAGCATGTCAGCCCGGTTCACCTTGGTACCTACATACTCGAGGTCCACTGTATGCTTGTAGACCAAGTCTTGAGCATAGTGGTAGCGGATCCCCATGTGCTTTGTGCGCCCGGACAAGACGGGGTTCCTGGACATGTCAATCGCGCTCATGTTGTCAATCTCGATGACCGTTGCTGTTGCCTGTGGTGCCTTCATCTTAGATAGCAAGCCTTGTAGCCACTGCATCTCTTTACACACCTCAGCCAAGGCAATGTACTCGGCTTCAGCTGTTGACAGAGAGACACATTCTTACTTGCGACTTGCCCAACTGACTGCACCTCCATTCAACATACACACAAAGTCGGAGGTAGATTTTCTTTCATCGACATTCCCTCTCCAATGAGAATCAGTGTAGCACATGAGACTAAGTGACGTGGATCCAGCGATGCCTCCAAACTGGAGCCCTACGTGCTGCGTCCCCTGAAGGTAGCGCATGATGCGCTTCACAGCCTGCCAGTGAAGTGGACCAGGATTGGCCACAAACTGGCTCACCTTCCCAACATCATCGGCTATATCTGGTCGGTTGGCGACCATGGCATACATCAGACTTCCCAACGCAGACTGACATGGGATGCCCACGATGTCAGTTCTCTCCACTTCATTGGATGGAGACATGGAGGAGGAG
Source organism: Penium margaritaceum (assembly GCA_023375785.1). Classification (NCBI taxonomy): domain Eukaryota; kingdom Viridiplantae; phylum Streptophyta; class Zygnematophyceae; order Desmidiales; family Peniaceae; genus Penium; species Penium margaritaceum. The sequence continues at coordinate 204,527 of SZWC01001598.1, read as the reverse complement.
AGCTTGCACTCTGAGCTCATGGGTGTGCTAGCAGGCTTGCAATCTGCCATGTCGTATCGTTTGAGGATGGAGTCAATGTACTTTGTCTGGTTCAGGCTGATGGTACCTGCTGCTTTGTCACACTTGATGGCAATTCCAAGATAAAAGTTAGGAGGACACATGTTCTTCATCTCAAGCTTCTATTAGCTGCCCCTTGAGATCATCTAGCACTTGCATTGAAGAAAGCATAGAATCAGGTCATCAACATACAAGGCGACCAACATAGTCCCTTTGTTGTTCTCATGCACGTACATGCTAGGGTCGTTGTTGCAGTGCATGATGGACTCCTTGGCCATGAATGTATCCATCTCCTGGAACCAAAGTCTTGGCGCTTGGTTTAGACCATAGAGCGCCTTCATCAATCTGCACACCTTGCCCTTGGGAGCATCTATCCCTTTCAGAACCTCCATCGATACCTCCTTGTCAAGTTTTCCGTAAAGAAAGGCTGTCTTGACATCCATCTGGTGGACCTCCATGTTCTCGGAAGCAGCAATGGCGAGCATTGACTGGATGGAGGCGAACGTTGCAACTGGAGAAAATATCTCATTGTACTTTGCGCGAGGCCGTTGAGGGAACCCCTTTGCTACCACCCGAGCCTTGTACTTGCCATCCTCTTTCCTTTACTTTCAGCACCTACTTGGACCCCACAACGTGAGCCTCGGCAGGTCTGTCCACCAGCACCCATGTCCAATTCTCCTCGATTGAGCTGAGTTCACTACAAATTGCTTCATCCCACAACGCTTTGTCAGGCCGCGTGAGTGCCTCTGCGACAGACGTTGGCTCTACTTGAACAATGAAGAAATAGTTGAAGCCTATCCATTTACCCCTATCTACATCATAATGCTCCCAAGATACCCTACTGCTCTTTGATTTTGATATTAATTGTTGTGACATAGGTTGATATTCGTCGAAAATGGTTTTTTAGTCAAAATAGGCGTTTCACTAAATAATTTAAGTGAGTCACTCATCGAATTTAAAGTGTGTGGATCACTTTTTGGTTCCCGGGTTCAGGAACCTTTTTGGTGAATTTTATTACACATTGTTTCTTTTTCTCCCTTTTTGTTGAGTGTCGGTCAACTCTCACCGTTGACTAGCCGGCCAAGGAAGCGGACGGTGAGTGAAACAGTTGACCGCTCGACTGTTCAAACGCCCAAATGCGGCAATTTGAACAGCCAAGCGGTTCATCAATGTGCAGTTCATCAAAATCTGAAAAATGACCCAAGACGCTTGTTGAATTAAAGGATACGGGCCTTCATTTACATCAAAATAGGTAGTACAAAACTAATTCAAAGTCCATTTCTATTTGTCGAAAACATTATGCTTCATCTCAATCGTCAAAATCCAAGCGCATTAGGGTATTCTAAGGCGTGATCTGCTCCTTGGACCTGCTTGCTGTTGCTGTTGATGTGGAGGTTGGAGGTCCATTTCATTGTTGATGATGGAAGAGGAATCATCCTCATGGTGAGGAGGATCAGATATGTTGGAATCAGAGTCTGATTCCTCTGGGTCATCTTCATAAGCTCCTCTCCCTGTTGCAGCACCTAGCTCATGCCGTTGTGCTGGTGCTTTGTCTCTTTCCTGAAGGAGAGTGAGCCACTCTCCCTGTTTTGGAGTGTTCTCGAGTTCAAGAAGCTCTCCCTTACTCACAAATCCTTCGTGGAAACCCACGTCTTTGCTACGGATAACCTTCTTGGCTCCATGGTCCCACAGTTTGTATTCTTTTTGGACTTTTTCATAGCCGATGAAAATGCACTTTCATGCTTTTGCAACGAGATTTCTAGGGACCTCACTGGCTTGGACCTTGGCAAAGCTAGTGCAACCAAACACCTTGAGATGGGAGGCATCCGGCTTCCTGCCTGGCCATGCCTCTTGAGGCGTATTCAGGTGCTGTGCTTGCTTCTTCTTGCCTCTCCTTTGTAGAGCCGCTACAGGTGTGAGGTTCACAAGGTAGATAGCTATACGTTCTGCTTCAGCCCAGAACCTAAGCGGTAGCTTGGCGTCAAAGAGCATGCACCTTGTCAGGCCCAGGAGGGTCTGGTTCATCCTCTCTGCTACGCCGTTGCTTTGAGGTGAGTAGGGGGTAGTTTTATGGTGTTCTATGTCCTGCAACTTGAGCCACTCCCTGCAAGCTTCGTACTCTCCCCCATTGTCCGTCCTGAATACCTTCACCTTCTTTCCATTCTGTCGCTCAACCATAGAAACAAAGGCTTGCATATTCTCCCGCACCTCACTTTTCTTTTTGAGAAAGTATATCCAGACACTGTGGCTGTTTTTGTCGATGCACGTGAGGAACTACTTGCTGCCTCCATTTGACGGTATGCAAAAGAGACCACACATGTCAAAGTGAATGAGGTCAAGGGGTGCAAGAGCATGCATACCATTGTGCTTGAAAGGTTTCTTTTCTGCCTTGCCTTGAAGGCATGGCACACTCATAATCCTGGCTCCCTCTGCTTCATCACCTAACTCCATCCCACGCACTAGCTCCTGCTCTCCCATCAACTCCAATGTGCGATGAGCCACGTGCCCAAAGCACCTATGCCACAGCTATGAGGAATGCTTTCCTGAAATTCTCTCATCTACCACAAGTTGTGCATGGCTGCCTAGTGCAAAGAGAATTCCAAGGGAGATATGTGCTTTGGGTCGCCACAACACCAAGGGAGCAGACTTCTCGCAGAATACAGATTACGAAAACTGAGAAAGGCTGAGGACCATTAATGGTTAGGTATTTTTGTAGTATTATATCAGATAATTAAAGCTTGTGATCTAAGCCTTCCAACACATCCAAGAACGCCCAAAACGGAGCAGTAGAGCCCCTGCTACGGCCGTTGAAGTGACCCTTGGTGGAGCCGCCCACCGTGCCTTGCACGCTAGGCAATGGGAGGTGCTTTGACGATGACCCGTCGGAGCACCTTTCCTCGCCCAGAAGTCAAGGAGAAGTTCACCCTGGTCAAAGGAGGTTTGGTCACTTCATTCATGCCCCTAGTGTATTTGGAGCTCGTTGGAGACGAATTCGGATCACCGCTGTGGAGTTATCCCGTCACCCTTGACAGAGATCCAGATTCCACCCGCCGACCACCCGAACTTCGGATGGGGTTAACTTTCTGAATTCTCAACCAAATCGAGCAACTCAAAGCTCAAAACCGCATGGAAAAATCCAAGGTGACCAAATCTACATTCAGATCAGACATCCAATAAGTATATATTGATCGGACCAGGTAAACGGAAAACGGCATCCATGGCAGGGGCACTTTTTAACAACAGCTTTTCGGAGGGTGTGAACAGGCTAGAATAAACATCCCGGGTGGTTGCACTTGCTTGTGGTTTTGTTACCAAAACTTCTGTAGCCAATGCTTCCGCTGCTCCAACATGTTGTTCCTCATCTGAATCTACATTGCTGCTCTCCTCATCATCACTCTCGGCCAAAGATTCAGCCATTAAGGTTGTCATTTTGGTCTGTAAGACGTAGAATCCATCAACACGAGGAACCTGTACGACAACCTTCTTGGCAGAGTAGGAGATGTTGATGTCCTTGGTAGGGACTATCACCGCTTCCTTCTATGTAAAGACCACTTCCATGCCATGGTCAGTTATCTTAGAGAAAGAGAGCAGGTTGGCTATAAAGGGGGGGGGAAGTAGACCACCCTCTCTAGCTTAAGGTCGGAATCTCCATTGTTGATACCTACTGTGACCAGCTTGTTACCAATCCCTCAAGCTTGCCGCTGGCGAACCTAAAGTTCTTGTTGCATGGAGCAAGAGAGATGAAGTCTCTCCTCTCGTAAGTGGTGTGCTTGTTTGTCTCCGAGTCAAGGCCGTAGTCTCCTGGCCTGAGTATCACACTCCCTTTGTTGGAGAAACACTAAGCCTTCAAGCTTGTGGGATCCTTCCCACCATTTCCGCCTCACCATTCATCCCCGTCTCCTCCCTCTCTCTTGAGTACATGGCACTCTCGAGCCTAATGTCCAGCCTTGCCACAACTATGGAAGTTTCCTTGGCGCTTTCCACCCCTTCCACTGTTGCTAGTGCTGTTGTCTCCCCCATGACCAGAGGAAGAGGTATTGCGGAAGGTACTGCTGCTCCGTGAGGCAAAGGTGGCCATGTTTGCTTCACTATTGCTACAACGCATGGCTTCATTCCGCACATACTCGGAGATGGTGGTGTAGGAAACTTTATCTTCAGTCCACCCTCAAATCACCGTTACCTTGGGGCCCAACTATTCCTGCAGCGTCAGCAAAACAACAATGGCCTCCATATCGGATTTCAGGTCGGATTTCAGGTTGTAAGAGCGTCTCAAACTTTTGCATAACGGTGGAGACATCCTCCCCTTCACCAAGCCTCATGCTGATGAGTTTTTGTAGAATGAAGAGGCGGTTGGCAAGTGAGGAGGACTGAAACACCTTGCCAGATTTGGCGTATGCCGCGGCTGCCACTGTACAACTGCTGATATGTGAAAAGATTGAGGGTTGTATGGAGGACACAAGAATGGCGAGAGCCTTCTTGTTAAGCCTGACCCATGCCATAAGGTCAGCACCCTCTTCCTTTGATGCAGGGATACTGCCGTCAAAATTTCCTAGCAGATCTCTGTCATCCCTGGTGATCTCAAACTGCCACTTCCAGATCACAAACCCCTCTCCATCAAACTTGAGGTTGGGCGAATGATTCCCTGGTTCCCCTGTCCCTACCATCCCTACAACTACAAATGCTACAGCTGATGTACCTGTTGTTGATGCCGATGTACCTACGTTTGATTCCGCTGTAGGCTGTTGGTGAGAAGAGGCAACTGCTTTCCCTGTTCACATTGGCCGTTGCAAGCAGATGTAGGCCGATGTAGGCAGATGTCAGCTCCCAAGGCGGAAAGGTACAGATGTGTTGTATTCCCTTCATGCTGATGTTGACCTGCAAATAGAGAAGTTGGGTGAGAGCGAATGCGCACTCACTGCTTGTGACTTAACGGTTGCGTACGTTAAACTTTGCTTACCAGAGGCGTGGACCCATAACCCTTTGTTAGCTACTGAGCTAACCACCTCTGGCAGAGAAGTCACGAAATCGTAAAAGCTCACAAAGATTTGTAGACCTTCTTCCTTCGTTGACATGTGTCATGCACCCCAAACTTAATCAGGCATACAATTCACCTTCAAGAGTACTAACTCCTTAGCATTACGTCTCAAGAAGAGCTCAAGTCATCAATATGCAAGAGAGCATCAAGTAAGGGTTAATTGATCAGCATGCAAGACAAGTCCTTTCAAAGGTGTCTGTCCTGTCCTAGAACTCAAAAGCACATTCTTGGGAAGTGGCCCAAACCAGCCACATCACCAATAGACTTGGGTGACAGACCAACCATGTAGCATCCAAGAAGCTATGGAATTTCTTTCTTGGAAGCGTCCATAGCAAGCAAGATGTGCATGGGGCCATGATCAAAATCATGACCTCTCATTTGGCCAAATCAACAATATGGCCAAGGTAACCACTCACCCACATGGTGTACTCACAGGTCATATCTCACAAGAGACAGAGCATATTTGAGTCATACTACAATGGATCCAGGGGTCATACATCCACATGGGGAAGAGCATTCCTGATCTGTCCTACAACACCAAACAAGGGGCAAAGAAAAGTCAACAGCACCTGTGTACCCACTTTCCACAGATATCCTGACACCTCCAAGCATGTGAAATACACTCTTGGGCCGGACAATGTTGCCACAACCATCTCCTCTTGTTGCAACAATATCAGCCGTAGCAAAGTCCACCTACCTTATTCATCATTGTCATCCTCTTGCTCTCATGGTTGGCTCGCAGGTCTCATCATTCCCCTGCAAGGGAGACTCTGATTTCTTGCACACTCCATTTCAACCTGATGTCAACCACTAGGTGAGACTGGACGAGAACGACGCAGATTTTCCCGTTTGGGTTTGTACGCTCTTTGCTAAGTTTTGGCGTGAAGACATTTATTGTCTAGAAGAGGTGAGAGACCATGAGATTTCATCCCTCTTGTACACCGCTGATTGTCTTCCTGACTCTCCAACAGGGATGCACACTCTATCATCAAAGCCTCCCCAAGACATTACCTCTGACACGTCCATAGCCGGTGCTATAAACGACAATGGGCAGCAAGGGCTGGTTCCAGTGCTCCCCTCGTTATCCGGCATTAACGCTGCAGCTGGTGCTTCTGTCACATTCTCAGCCACAGACAAATCTAGCAAAACTCCCACAAGCACAGCGTGTGGATGTGCCACATCTGTTTGATCTAAAGCAGCAGCTTCCCACTCTCTCCTAGCGGCAGCTACCGCAAACATTATGTGCAACTGGCTGTCGCATTATCTTCCAATGCTACTGCAGCAACCACAACAGTTGACTCCACCTCTCACTCTATGAGCTCCATTCCCATGATTACCGCCAGTGCTGTCCTCACACCTACTGGAGAGGTCCAGATATTGACAAACCATGTAGGCACTGTCATGTTGGTTGCATTTGCAACTACAACTATTGCTGGTGACCATTATAGTTTTCACGTCCGTGCTTGCCTCTTTTTCATCCTCCATCATGCTGAAATAGTATGCACCTTGTCCATTGCCTAGCTGGCTAGCTACACATACAGACAAGGCATGCACTGCTCTATGGAGTATGTCCCCTTGGTCTGTTCTGAGATGGGCCAGGAATGCACTGCCCATAATGGGTATGTCCACTATGGCTCATCATAGAAACCATACCTTTTTGGCTTGGTTGAATAGGCACCGGAGTCTCAAACAAAAGGTCACGGGTTCAAACCCCGCGATGGCCGCAAATTTCTTTGTGACCAAAACAGGGGCAGGAAGCTTCTAGAAAGCCTACTAGAGCCTGCCTTGAGGATGACTCTTGGCGGTCGAAGGACGCGCCAAGTAGGACTGTAGGTTGAGGTTGGCTCGAATGGAGCCACTACAAGCAGAAGCTTGAGCAAAGCTCTGCAATTATAAAAGCCTGTGCCTTGCATGCATCCATTTACAGTTCTTGCCTTTGAGACTCCTCACAGAGTTTCCAACCAAAGGTAGACACTAAAGACCAACATGCGGACTTCGTGAGGTTGCAAACCAAACGAACCTAAAGTGTGGATCCCTCGTTTGAGGGTGATATGTTATCTTGGTTGCAATACCAAGAGCGGTTGACGGCCTCCCATGTCGGAACCCGTTTTCTAGACCGTTGCTATTCGGCGCATTGACAAAGGGTTATGGGCCTACACTTCTGGTTCAAAGGCACGCTTCCAAGACCGACTAGCGCATGGTCTTGCAGGGCGCACAGGTACAACAAGGACACGACCATTGCACGGCTCCATCTGCTCCATCGGCTCCATCGGCTTCTTCAGTTAGGGTGCGCACACGTGGCGGACTAGGGGACAAGGGACAGCTTTGTCCATGTTGGACAAGACCCTCCAACCCCAACGGGATTAAGCTCTACCCCTTTTTACAAGGTGGTACGACCCCGAGTCCGTTCTCTCACGATGGCACCATTGCCTTAGGTGATCATCGGCGGGAGGGGTATGCAACGGAATCAACTGCACCTTTTGACAACGGTCGCAGTTTGCAGCCTCATGAGCCTCATTGGCCTCAACGAAGCAGAGTAGCAACGAAGCAGAGAAGACGAGCAACCACAAGAATTGCACATCCGACTCCAGCCCGTCTTGAGGGGGGTATGTCCAAGTTTACGGGGACAGGTTTTCCCTTCTGGAAATGGCAGTTTGAGATTGTCATGAATGTGCATGGCTACCTCGACATCCTAAAAGGGACCATGAGAGCACCAGCCGATGCGACCGTGACGACGCATGCGGCTGACCTTCCAGCATGGAGGATGAAGAACAACGTGGCTCTCGCCATTCTTGTGACGTCCATCACCGAGACTCAACACTCCCACATCACAGGATGCACGTTGGCTACCGAGGCCTACTCAAAACTTGCACGCATGCATCAATCGAATGCCCTAGCAAACCGACTCTTCATCCTCCAATGGTTGATGTCGATGAGGGTGAGCGAAGGAGAATCGATACTTCCATTTTGGCAGTCGTTCCACAACGTGTTGCAAGAGGTCCAGCAAATGGAATGGAATCTCAATTCCAACATGCGTGCCACGAACCTTCTAATGGCGCTACCGGAAAGCTAGGGGTTCTTCATCATCGTATTTGGTGGTTGGAAGGAGGAAGATCTGACGTACGAGGCTGTCGCCGAACACGTCCGCAACGAGTCTATGCGACGCAGTGGCAGTGAGGTAAACATCTCAGCCTATGCCTCTTGATTTGGTGGACAAGGTGCAAGCTCTCGCTCCAGTCAAGGCAACAGCAGAAGCGGTGGAGGTGGAGGGAAAGGCAACAGTGGCGGGAAGAGTTCCAAGAAGCCCGGCAACTGTCACAACTGTGGCAAGGCTTGTCACTAAGCTAGGGACTGCCCTAGTCCCATGAAAGAAGGCGGGAGTAAAGGTGGAAAGGAGAAGAAGGAGCTCACCAACATGATGGCAAGGGGGCTGCCCATGAAGGGCGCAGCGATCCTTAGGCCCGGGGCATTTGCCCTTGACTCGGGCACCAACCACCACTCATCAAAAGAGAAGGGTGGATTTGTCTCCATGGCCGAATCTGTCATGCGCATCAAGTGTGCAAACGGCGGCATCGTCTGAGCCATGGGCGAAGGGGACAAGGTGATCACGTTCAATGTGAATGGTGCGGAGAAGGCGGTCGACCTTCAAAAGGTGGTGTACATGCCCTCCTTTGCAACCAACTTGTTGTGCGTGTCACAAAATACCAACAACAACATGACAGTGGTGTTCACCAATAAGGAAGCAGTGGTCCTAAAAAACGAGGGCATCCAGATTTTGTACACCAAAGACGATCTCATGCTTCAAGTTCCAAAATTCGACAGTCTCTACGTGCTTCAAACCAAATTCACCAAGGCGTTGGATGAGAGACTCGCATGTGCCACCAAGACAGTGGCACCGGAGCCAAAGGATGTACCGCCGGCGACCGCTGCGGCCGCCACATCAACCAAGGACACTGACGCTGAGCTGTGGCACCGGCAATTTGGCCATGTGGCCAACAGCACGCTGCAGAAGATGTAGGAGCAAGAGGTAGTTCGTGGAATGGAAGGGTGCACCATGAAGCATGGCAGAGGGTGTGCATTGTGTGAACCATGCCTCGAAGCGAAGGCAGAGAAGAAGCCGTTTGGGAGAGGAGGTCAACGAGCGGAGCACGTCTTCCAACTGATACACATTGACGTGCGTGGACCCTTCCGCACACTGTCTAATAGAGGAAGCAAGTACTTCCTGACCTTCATTGATGACCACAGCCGCAAGTGGTGGATCTACTTCCTTAAAACAAAGGGAGAGGTCAAGGAGAAGCTCCTCGAGTTCGTCGTCATGGTGGAGCAACAAACGTCCAAGAAGGTGAAGATGCTCCAAAGTGACAACGGGGGTGAGTACGAGGCATGCAAACCTTGGCTCAAGCATCATGGCATCCGCCACAAGCAAACCACCCCTTACAACCCCCAAAGCAACGGTGTGGCTGACAGGATGAACCAGACCCTACTCGGCATGGTGCGAAGCATGCTTTTCGACGCCAAGCTCCCACCTCATTTTTGGGTAGAAGCAACAACAACGGCCTGCTACCTCTTCAATCTCACACCAGCAACCGCCTTGCGGAAGCGTGGAAAGGAGCAGGACAAGCAGCTGAAGACCCCACAGGAAGCATGGTTGGGAAAGAAACCCAATGCATCTCATCTGAACGTGTTCCGGTCAACTGCATGGGTGAAGATCCAGTCTGTAGAAGGTGGAGGCAAGCTTGACGCACATTCCAGGAAGTGCGTCATGGTTGGGTACGACATATCACACAATGCCTATCGGCTTTGGGACCAGGTAGCAGGCAAGCTCGTGAGGAGCTGCGACATTCTGTTAAACAAACGCACCCTTGGAAAGGGAGAGCTGCTGGACTCGACCCTCGCTCCCAAAGCGAGAGAGTAGATAGTGTTGCTTGAGTCTGGAGACCAAGCACCTGACAACTGGCTCGCTTTGCCAGTAGGTGGTGGGAATGGGAGAGCAGCTCTGGAGGATGACGCAACATTGGACATGGATGCGGATACCAAGGCGTTGGGAGCTTCCGATTCTGACTTGGAGTCTGACGACTCTTTTGATGACGAGGACGACGACAACAAATAACCACCACCTATGTAGGCACTAGCACCAAAGCAAGAAGCCGCACCACTACCCCGGCGCAGTTTGCGACCAAAGAGAGCACCTTTGCGGTATGAGGATGGTTGGACCAGCCTTAGTTGGTCGTGCATGGCTCAGAGAGAGCCATCCACAGTGGTGGAGGCGATGAATGGCCCAAATGCGGCCAAGTGGAAGGAGGCAGTGGATAGCGAGCTCGCGTCCATTGCCAAGAACGGCACGTGGGTGCTGGTGGATAGACCCAACAAGGCCCACATGGTGGGATCCAAGTGGGTCTTCCGAGTGAAGAAGAAGCAAGATGGCAGCATCGACAAGTTCAAGGCATGAGTAGTGGCTCAAGGGTTCCCTCAAAGCCCGAGCTCCGAGAACGATGAGACATTCGCGCCTGTCGTGACCTTTGCCTCCATCCGCTCTCTCCTTGGCATTGCAGCCGCAAAGAGCTTGGAGATACACTAGATGGACGTCAGGACAGCTTTCCTTTATGGGAATCTTGAGAAGGAAGTGCTGAAGGAGGTGCCCAAAGGAGTCGAAGCTCCCAAGGGCAAGGTGTGCAAGCTGGTGAAAGCGCTCTATGGACTGAAACAGGCCCCAAGGATGTGGTACAAAGAGATGGACAGTTTCATGACCGGCCTCTCCTTCGCGCATTGCCAGAATGACCCGAGCATGTACGTGCACGATGATGGGAGAGGGCTGATGCTGGTTGCGCTATACGT
>SZWC01001598.1:166138-193434 GCA_023375785.1 Penium margaritaceum | reverse complement strand
TCTTGAGAAGGAAGTGCTGAAGGAGGTGCCCAAAGGAGTCGAAGCTCCCAAGGGCAAGGTGTGCAAGCTGGTGAAAGCGCTCTATGGACTGAAACAGGCCCCAAGGATGTGGTACAAAGAGATGGACAGTTTCATGACCGGCCTCTCCTTCGCGCATTGCCAGAATGACCCGAGCATGTACGTGCACGATGATGGGAGAGGGCTGATGCTGGTTGCGCTATACGTGGATGATCTGATCATCTCCTTGTCTTAGGTCGAGCTGCTGGATGAGCTGAAGTCTGGCTTCAGCAAAACGTTCAAGATGAAGGACATGGTTCCTCTCGAGTACTGCCTCGGGATTGCCATCCACATCAACCAAGTAGCAGGCACCATCGAGCTCAACCAAACCAAATACATTGGTGAGGTACTAAAGCGCTATCACATGGAAGACTGCAAACCTGTCAGTACCCCAATGACGACCGATACAAAGCTGAAGGCCTCCATAGCACCAAGCAACGAAGGAGAACAAAGGGAGATGCAAGACATCCCCTACCAGTCCGCCGTGGATAGCATCATGTACGCCATGGTAGGGACTCGTCCGGACATCTGCTATGCTGTGGGACAAGTGAGCACATTTGTGGACAACCCTGGGCCACAACATTGGCAGGCAGTCAAGCGCATCTTGCGCTACCTGTAGAAGACACGTCACATGGGCCTCGTCCTTGGAGGCCAAGAAAGAATGGATCCCCTTCGCCTGAAGTGCTACACCAACGCTGACTGGGGAGGAAATCTCGACGAGAGGAAATCAACCTCTAGATACGTGTGCATCTTGAATGGCATTGCCATCTCATGGGCCAGCAGGAAGCAGGATTGTGTTTCCTTGTTCACGGCTGAGGCAGAGTACGTTGCTTTGTTTGAGGTGTGCAAAGAGACTCAATGGCTGCGCAGCCTGCTTGGCGAAATGACTGTGCCATAGAAGGATGCCACGGCCGTACACATGGACAACATGAGCGCCATCTTGATGGCTGAAGACGAGATCATCTCCTGGCGAACAAAGCACATCGACATACGTTAGCACTACTCACGTGACCTGGTCATGAAGAACGTGGTGGACTTGCAGCATTGCGGAACAAAGAGCATGCTTGCTGACTGCATGACCAAACCGCTAGAGAGCGACTTGCGCTATGCAGGCATTCGTGGATTCGGCATGAGGAGTGCGGCAGAGGAAGGGTGAGCCTTAAGGCATTGATGGAGCCTAGTAAGCGACAGATGGATAGAGGTGCAAGGGAGAGATTTATTGAAATAGTATGCACGTTGTCCATTGCCTAGCTGGCTAGCTACACATACAGACAAGGCATGCACTGCTCTATGGAGTATGTCCCCTTGGTCTCTTCTGAGATGGGCCAGGAATGCACTCCCCATAATGGGTATGTCCCCTGTGGCTCTTCATGAGAACCATACATTTTTGGCTTGGTTGAATAGGCGTCGGAGACTTAAACGAAAGGTTGCGGGTTCAAACCCCCAACGGCCGCAATTTTTTTTGTGGCCAAAACTGGGACAGAAAGCTTCTAGGAAGCTTACTAGAGCCTGCCTTGAGGATGACACTTGGCGGCCTAAGGATGCGCCAAGTAGGACTGTAGGTTGAGGTTGGCTCCAGTGGATCCGTTGCAAGCAGAAGCTTTAGCAAAGCTCTGCAAGTATAAAAGCCTGTGCCTTGCATGCATCCATTTACAGTTCTTGCCCTTGAGATTCCTCACAGAATGTCCAATCAAAGGTAGACACTAAAGACCAACATGCGGACTTCATTAGGTTGCAAAGAAAACGAACCTAAAGTGTGGATCGAGGGTGATATGTTATCTTGGTTGCAATACCAAGAGCGGTTGGCGGCCTCCCATGTCGGAACCCGTTTTCTAGACCGTTGCTATCCGGCGCATTGACAGATCATTCCTCCACTCTTCTCCCTTGTACAGCAGAGTGAGAGTGGTGAGCTCCTTGTTCCCTTTTACACCCCTCATTTGTATTCCTCTCTCAGCATTCTTGAGTCCACATATACCATTGCGGCCTTGCAGGCCACAATGCATGAGGCTCAGGCGGATCATCACCAGCTCCAAGAGCACCTTCAACATGAAGTTGATGCCAAGATTGAGATGGCGAGCACTGTCAGTGATATATTCATGGAGCAAATTCCCTCCATGCTCGCCTTTTTTACAGGTGGAATGGGTGCTGTTGGTGCTCTGAACTCTGGGGACATTGGAGGTACTGCGACTGCTAGAGGTGCTGTGGCTGCTGCTTCCAATGTGGGTCCAATACTTCAGGGGGAGGGGGGGGGGTCTGCATCCAAGTTGACATCACCTTAGACAGCTCTCTTCCAACCTTACACAGCCAAATATCTATCTACCAAAGTGTTGAGTTTGAAAACTCTCCAGCTCACTTCACACCCAAAGTGACCATTTCTTCATGGGGGATGTGCTTCAGTTCTTAGGTGCAAGGTGAGCTCCTTTCAAAGTATTGCTTACTTCCTCATCCCTCTTTTAAACCCCCTTTCACCCTTCATGCCACTAAATCTGCCAGCGCTGTTTGTGGCCTGATTCTTCCTGTTCCTAATGATGTTCTTGATGACATCGGCATGTACAATGCCGAAACTATACGACGTACCTGTTGGAGTGATGCTCCTCACCATGGCAGGAGTGACTCCAAAAAGGAACACCACAAAGACAAGCCAAGGTGGCTTAGTGGTTAATGGTGTCCACCTCTACAGGCAGGGGCCCGGGTTCAAGTGCCACAAGATGAAATTCTGCCCTGCCTCAAGGGAGGTGGAAAATAGATGCCAGGAAGCTAGCTCAACCCCTAGAGTTCCTCTTTAAGTTTCTAGAAGGCCAGGTGAGGGTCCAGGAAGGTGGCACACCTTCTAGAAGGGGTGACTTGTCCTACAAGGTATCTAGAGGTGTCTTGGTCTTCTGGACACCTTCCCTCCTACTAGAAGCAAGCTGAGGAATCTAGGAAGGAGCAGAAGCTTCTAGATGAGGGAAAGGATGCCTTCCTAGGTGGGAAAAGGACAGCCTACCAAGGAGCACTCTAGAAGCCATAGAATCTGCTAGGAAGCTCCAAATCTGGCATGCTTTGGTGTTCTGGAAAGCTTAGATCAGTGGCTATGAAATGCCACTACTTGTGAGCCTTGATCAAGTGTTAATTCCCATCCGATTGAGGCCAAAACTATTGCCTCAATCTCTGACCAGTTTTCTGCCATCCTTGGAACCAGTTGCCTCCACAGTTTCAGTCTCTCCAAAAACAGTTGGTGGTGTGAAACAGCCACTGCTAGGGACCCTCCAGGGTGCACACTCACCCTCAGGCCAACAAAGGGTTATGGGCCCACGCCTCTAAGGGGTTCAAAGCCAGCTTGATTTCACGCTCCCAACAGCAAGACATGGCAGCTAGCGAGCAAGAGAGCAGCCGCACTATCCTTAAGTTTGATGGGACAGGCTTTGCTTTGTGGAGGTGGCAGTTTGAGGTCTTCCTCGACGACAAGGGATTGCTTGAGCTCGTAAAAGGTGATGAGACTGCTCCGCCGGAGACTGCAACGGCTGAGGTGAAGGAGGCATACAAGAAGCGCAACAAAAAGGCATTGGCGCTCTTTGTGTCCGCGTTATGCCCACCACAACTTGGGCACATCCAAGGATGCACCCTTGCCGTGGACGCATGGTAAAAAATCTGCTCCATCTACCAGTCAAGCTACCTTGCCAATCAGCTCTTCATCTTCAAACGGCTCGTCACCCTCCGAGCCAATTAAGGCGACAACATCATGGAGATCATGCAGCAGATTGAGTCCCTCGCAGCTGAGTGCGTGGCCACCGGTTGGGAGGTCGACTCTCAGTTGCAAGCTATGATCCTCCTTCTGGCCTTGCCAGACAGTTGGAGTCCCATGATCACAGTCCTTGGTGGCTGGCCTTCCGACGAGCTGAAGTACCCGAAGGTTGCTGAGTACGTGCGCAATGAGTGGATGCGATGTGGCGGTCAAAAGAGTGCAGCGGCATCAACTTCAGCTTACAGAGTTCATCCTCAAAGTGTAGGCCGAGGCGACAAGTGGAAGGGTGCCAAACAGGGCACTAAGAAGGGTGACAAGAAGGGGGAGTGCTTCAACTGCGGCAAGGAGGGCCACTACGCGCGCAACTGTCCTAAGAAGAAAAACAGATCGGTCGCAGCGGGGCGGGAAGAAAGATGAGCACGCCCTTATGGCGTACAACTCCACCAACTTGAAGGATCCGGGAGTTGCCGTCATCGACTCCGGATGAGGCCGCCACACGCAATGCAACAGGGCGGCATTTTTCACCTACGGTGCCTCAGAGAGACGCATGACGGTGGCCAATGGAAAAACAGAGGTCGCCGCCGGTGAGGGTAACGTCCGCATTGAGTCAATTGTGGATGGAAAACCTGTCACGAGCACAATCTACGATGTGCTGCATATGCCTAACTTTGGGGCAAACCTGCTCTCCGTCAACCGCCTTACCGACAAGGGACTTGAGGTCCTCTTCACAAAGAAGGAGGCCGTCATCCGCAAAGAGGGCAAAGGTGAGGTGATTGCGCGTGCCAAGACGGAGGAGGACTTGTACCTGCTACGTGCAAAGATCCTCAGCAGCCGGGTGGGGTCCAACGCCGCCAATCTTGCAACGAAGGACGGAGGAGATCTGGACCTATGGCACCGCCGACTCTGCCACATTTCTCCATCAACAGTGAAGGAGATGGCTAAGAGGGAAGTGGTGTGGGGTCTCCAAATCAGCGGCCTTGATGGAACCAAGGAGATCGTGTGTGAGCCATGCATCATTGGCAAATCAACTCGGCAGCCGTTTGTCGCCAAGGGGATGCGTGCATCGGCAAAACTGGTCGTGGTACACACAGATGTGTGTGGATAGCTTGAGAGCTGCATCGGCGGAGCTCGCTACTTCCTCACCTTCATCGATGACCACAGCCAGAAACTCTATCTCTACCCAATGAAACGGAAGAGTGAGGTCCTTGCGTGCATGCAAGAGTTTGTGGCTGATGTGGAGCGGCAAACAGAGTTGAAGGTGAAGGCGTTCCGGAGTGACAACGGCGGTGAATATGCGGGGTGCCTTGGGTGGATGAAGAGCAAGGGGATTGAGTGGCAGAAAACAACTCCACACTCCCCACAACAGAATGGCGTTGCAGAGAGAGCAAATCGCACAATCCTTAACATGGTGCGATCCATGTTGAGCGACGCCGGCCTTACACAACGGTATTGGGCGGAGGCCGCAAGGACAGTAGCGTATATCATGAATCTCATGCCGACCAAGCCGCTGAAGGACAAGGAGAGCAATGCGTGGAAGATGCCACAAGAAGTGTGGAGCGGGAGGAAGCCGGCAGTGGGTCACCTCCGCACGTTTGGTTGTGTTGCACATGCAATGGTGCAGGCACGTGAGGGACGGAGCAAGCTGGACCCGCGTACTTGCCGGTGTATTTTCCTTGGATATGAGAGCGGAAGCAAGGCGTATCGGCTCTTTGACCCAAGGAGGCAGCAGATTGTGCGGAGTCGCGACATCACGTTCAACGAGAAAAGCCGTTGGACAGATAAGGAGGCAGGTCTCTCCAAGAGGGGGGAGTGGATGCCACTCCTTGAGGGGGAGATGCTGGAGGACGTGAATGAGGGTGACATCCTCGCATCACCACCAACCGGAGAGCATCGCCTGAGGGATCGGCGAGCGACACTTATTCCGGCCAGTTCGGATGAGGAATCCAAAGCACCGGAGATGGACGTGGAGGTGGGGAGTCAACAGATGTCTCCAAGGTCTCCAAGAGAGGGGGAGCAGGCGCTTGGAGAGGATGGCGCCAAAAGGGGACAGCAACAACAACAAACGCCTTAAGAGCCCCGCATGAGTAACCGTGTGCGAAGAAGGACAAAACGATACGATGCCGACAAGGGCATTTGGACTGGATTCGCGCAAGAGGAGCCTCAAGGAGGCACTGCACAAAAAGGATGCGGCTGAGTGGGAGGGAACAATAAAGTATGAGCACGCCTCCCATTAGGAGAAAGGCTCTTCAGTTGCAGGTTGAGCATGGATGACTGCCATGGGTGATGCACAAGGGGGAGATTGTTGGAGTGATGCTCCTCACCATGGCAGGAGTGACTCCAAAAAGGAACACCACAAAGACAAGCCAAGGTGGCTTAGTGGTTAATGGTGTCCACCTCTACAGGCAAGGGCCCGGGTTCAAGTGCCACAAGATGAAATTCTGCCCTGCCTCAAGGGAGGTGGAAAATAGATGCAAGGAAACTAGCTCAATCTCTAGAGTTCCTCTTTAAGTTTCTAGAAGGCCAGGTGAGGGTCCAGGAAGGTGGCACACCTTCTAGAAGAGGTGACTTGTCCTACAAGGCATCTAGAGGTGTCTTGGTCTTCTGGACACCTTCCCTCCTACTAGAAGCAAGCTGAGGAATCTAGGAAGGGGCAGAAGCTTCTAGAGGAGAGAAAGGATGCCTTCCTAGGTGGGAAAAGGACAGCCTACCAAGGAGCACTCTAGAAGCCATAGAATCTGCTAGGAAGCTCCAAATCTGGCATGCTTTGGTGTTCTGGAAAGCTTAGATCAGTGGCTATAAAATTCCACTGCTTTTGACCCTTGATCAAGTGTTAATTCCCATCCAATTGAGGCCAAAACTATTGCCTCAATCTCTGACCAGTTTTCTGCCATCCTTGGAACCAGTTGCCTCCACAGTTTCAGTCTCTCCAAAAACAGTTGGTGGTGTGAAATAGCCACTGCTAGGGACCCTCCAGGGTGCACACTCACCCTCAGGCCAACAGTACCCCAGCTTATACCATTAGCACAAACACTCTCATTCACTGTCAGAAAACCATCACTGGTCATGCTTTCAGAATGCTCTGACTGTTCAACTTAACTAGTTGTGCATGAGGGCCAATGAATCCTCTTACGGTTACTGGGCACACAGTCTGCGTCTCCGACATGACCTTGACAAAGCTGCACCTGGCAAGCTCACTGCTTGTCTCTCCATTGTGGCTGGCTTGAATTCTGAGTTGTCCCATCTCAACCTGCATGTTTCCCGCACCGAGCTTGAGCGCCTTACGTCTGAGCTTGTTCCACCCAAATGAGCCCGCGGAGATGGGTGCTCTCTACAAGTTTACCACAGGTTATCTCATGGATTGGTTGAAAAATCTGCAAAACAAACTACTCCAAGGCACTGCCATTGTTGCAATGACCACAGCTTCCTTCTCTGCTAATCCAATGTTCTCCTCTACCTTGGCCATGTCCACCACTTCTGTTGACATAGTGTGCCCCTTGCCATGAGTGCCGTTGATAGTACTCCTTGGTTTGACCACTGATGAGTGGGTGAAAAACTATTCTGACTTTGGATTTGGATTTCTTGGATTTGTTCATGCAAAATCAAGCTTTGAATCGCTGAATTTGAGTGAGTATTCAGAAAGTTAGCCTAGCCCAAAGTTCGGGTGTTGGGCAGGTGGAATCTGGTACCCGCCATGGGTGGCGGGATAATCCACCGTCAGTGATCCGAGTTCATCTCTAACGAGCTCCAAATGCACCTGAGCAGTGAATGAAGCAACCAAGGGGACCTCATTGACCAGGGTGAGCTTCTCCTTACATTCTGGGCAAGGAAAGGCGCTCCGATGGGTCATCGTCGAAGTGCCTCTCGTCGCCTAGCATGCAAGGCAAGGTGGGCGGATCCACCAAGGGTTACTTGGACGGCCATAGTAGGGGCTCTACTGCTCCAATTTGGGTGTGGTTGGATTCGTTGGAAAGCTTCGATCACAGGCTATAAGCCTCTGATGTATTACCACTGTGAAAAGTAACACAATATGCGTGTTTTTTTTCAGTTTTACTGAATGTGACGTGTTCAGCCCACTCGCATCCGTGATCCTTGTGCTCCACACTCTTCACCATTGGTGTCTGTTGGCTGCCCCAAACACTGGTCGCGTGCATCAGTGAGAGCTAGGTATCCTTGAGGATGCCCCTACACCCATTAGTGACACCAAAGGGTTACGGGCCCACGTGTCTAGAAGGATCCTAGCTTAACAACTCTCACAATACTGTGGCTTGCCATGACAACGACCGAGCAAGAGAGCATGCGCATCGTCTCGAAGTTTAATGGGAATAGCTTTTCCTTGTGGAGGTGTCAGTTTGAGGTCTACCTCTGTGAGAAGGGCCTGCATGAGCTGGTCGAGGGTGAAGAGAAAGCCCCTACGACAGCTGCGATACTAGAGGAAGTGAACTAGAACAAGAAGCACAACAAGAAGGTGCATGCTTTGCTGGTTTTGCGCTAGCTCCGACAAGGTGCGTACTCATTCAAGGATGCACGAAGGCCGTGGAGGCCTCAAAGAAGCTCTACACCATCTACAAGGCCAACAACCTTGCTAACCAGCTCTTTGTGGCAAAGAAGTTCCCTACGCACCTAATTGCCCAGGAAGTCGGACCAGCCGGAGAAAGCTGGAAAGAAGGATGGCCATCCAATGATGACAAAGGAATCCACAGACTTGACAGATCCGGGAGTCTCTGTGATTGAACTACCACACACAATTCAAGCGGGCATCATTCGTCACCTCTGGTGCCTTGGAGCAGCGCATGGCAGTGGCCAATGGCAAAAGAGAGTTGGCTGTTGGTGAAGGCAATGCTCCCATCGAGGTGGAAGTGGACGGAGAAGCTATCATGAGCACGATCTACGACGTGCTCCACATGCCCAACCATGAGGCAAATCTGCTGTCAATGAGCCGCCTTACCAACAAGGGGCTCAAGGTGCTATTCAACAAGAAGGAGGCCATCATCCAAAGGAGGGAGATGGCAAGGTAATTGCACGTGGAAAGCGTGAGGACAACTTGTACCTGCTCTGTGCAAAGATCCTTGACAGCCGGGCGGGGTCAGATGTCGTCCACCTTGCAAAAAAGGACAATGGACACCTGGACATGTGGCACAGCCACTTGTGTCACATCACTCCCTCAACAGGGAGGGACATGGAAAAGAATGAAGTGGTATGGGGTCTTGAGGTGAAAAGCGTCAATGCAACCAAGAATGCCGTGTGCGAGCTGTGCATGGTTGGCAAGACGACACGGTAGCTGTTTGGTGGTAAAGATGTTGAAATAACATGCACCTTGTCCACTGCCTAGCTGGCTAGCTACACATACATACAAGGCATGGATTGCTCTACGGAGTATGTCCCATTGGTCTGTTCTGAGATGGGTCAGGAATGCACTGCCCATAATGGGTATGTCTCCTGTGACTCATCATAGGAACCATACCTTTTTAGCTTGGTTGAATAGGCGCCGGAGTCTCAAACAAAAGGTCGTGGGTTCAAATCCCACGACGGCCGCAATTTTCTTTGTGGCCAAAACTGGGACAGGAAGCTTCTAGGAAGCTTACTAGAGCCTGCCTTGAGGATGCGCCAAGTAGGAATGTAGGTTGAGGTTGGCTTTAGTGGAGCCACTACAAGTACAGCTTTAGCAAAGCTCTACAAGTATGAAAGCCTGTACCTTGCATGCATCCATTTACAGTTCTTGCCTTTGAGACTCCTCATAGAGTGTCCAACTAAAAGGTAGACACTAAAGACCAACATGCGGACTTCGTGAGGTTGCAAACCAAATGAATCTAAAGTGTGGATCACTCGTTCGAGGGTGATATGTTATCTTGGTTGCAATACCAAGAGCGGTTGGCGGCCTCCCATGTCGGGACCCGTTTTCTAGACCGTTGCTTTCCGGCGCATTGACAAAGGGTCATGGGCCCACACTTCTAGTTCTAAGGCACGCTTCCAAGACTGAATAGCGCGTGGTCTTGCAAGGCGCACAGGTTCAACAAGGACACGACCATCGGAAGGCTCCATCTGCTCCATTGGCTTCTTCAGGTAGGGTGCGCGCACGTGGCGGACTAGGGGACGAGGAACAGCTCTGTCCATGTTGGACACGACCCTCAAGCCCCAACGGGATTAAGCTCTACCCCCTTCTAGAAGGTGGTACCGCCCCGAGTCCGTTCTCTCACGATGGCACCATCGCCTTAGGTGATCATCAGCGGGAGGGGTATGCAACGGAATCAACTGCACCTTTTGACAATGGTCGCAGTCTGCAGCCTCATCAGCCTCATCGGCCTCAACGAAGCAGAGTAGCAGCGAAGCAGAGAAGACGAGCAACCGCAACAAATGGTGGATCCGACTCCAGTCCACCTTGGAGCCATATGGCCAAATTCACGGGGACAGGTTTTCCCTTGTGGAAATGACAGTTTGAGATTGTCATGAACGTGCGTGGCGACCTCGACATCCCAAAAGGGACCGAGACAGCACCAGCCGATACGACCGTGACGACGCATGCGGCTGACCTTGCAGCATGGACGATGAAGAACAACATGGCTCTCGTCATTCTTGTGACATCCATCAACGAGACTCAACACTCCCACATCACAGAATGCACGTTGGCTGCCAAGGCCTATGCAAAACTTGCACGCGTGCATCAATCGAACGCCCTAGCAAACCAAATCTTCATCTTCCAAAGGTTGATGTCGATGAGCGTGAGCGAAGGAGAATTGATACTCGCATTTTTGCAGTCGTTCGACAACGTGCTGAAAGAGGTCCAGCAAATGGAATGGAATCTCGACTCCAACATGCGTGCCATGATCCTTCTAATGGCGTTGTCGGAAAGCTGGGGTTCCTTGATCACCGTATTTGGTGGTTGGAAGGAGGCAGATCTGACGTACGAGGCTGTCGCCGAACACGTCCGCAACGAGTCCATGCGAAGCAGTGGCGCTGAGGCAAACATCTTAGCCTATGCCTTTCGCTTTGGTGGACAAAGTGCAATCTCTCGCTCCAGTCAAGGCAACAGCGGAAGCGGTGGCGGTGGAGGGAAAGGCAACGGTGGTGGGAAGAGTTCCAAGAAGCCCGGCAACTATCACAGCTGTGACAAGGCTAGGCACTGGGCTAGGGACTGCCGTAGTCCCAAGAAAGAAGGCGGGAGCAAAGGTGGAAAGGAGAAGGAGTTCACCAACATGATGGCTAGGGGGCTGCCCATGAAGGGCGTAGCGATCCTTAGGCCCGGGGAATTCGCCCTTGACTTGGGCACCAACCACCACTCATCAAAAGAGAAGGATGGATTTGTCTTCATGGCCAAATCTGTCATGCGCATCAAGTGTGCAAACGGCGGCATCGTCCAAGCCATGGGCGAAGGGGACAAGGTAATCACATTCAACGTGAACGGTGCGACGAAAGCATTCAACCATCAAAAGGTAGTGTACATGCCCTCCTTTGCAGCCAACTTGCTGTCCATATCACAAACCACCGACAACAGCATGACAGTGGTGTTCACCAACAAGGAAGCGGTGGCCCTAAAAAACGAGGACATCCATATTTTGTACACCAAAGATGAGCTGATGCTTCAAGTTCCAAGAGTCGATGGCCTCTACGTGCTTTAAACCAAAGTCACCAAGGCGTTGGATGAGGGGCTTGCATGTGCCACCAAGACAGTGGCACCGGAGCCAAAGGATGCACCACCGTCAACCGCGGCGGCCGCCACATCAACCAAGGACACTGATGTTGAGCGGTGGCACCGACGATTTTTCCACGTGGCCAACAGCATGCTGCAAAATATGCAGGAGCAAGAGGTAGTCCACGGAATGGAAGGGTGCACCATGAAGCATGGCAAAGGGTGTATATTGTGTGAACCATGCCTCCCAGTGAAGGCAAAGAAGAAGCCGTTTGAGAGAGGAGGTCAACGAGGAGAGCATGTCTTGGGTCTCATACACAGTGATGTGTGTGGACCCTTCTGCACACCGTCTAACAAAGGAAGCAAGTACTTCCTGACCTTCATTGACGACCACAGCCGCAAGTTGTGGACCTACTTCCTCAAAACAAAGGGAGAGGTCAAGGAGAAGCTCCTCGAATTCGTCGCCATGTTGGAACGGAAAACGTCCAAGAAAGTGAAGACGCTCCAAAGTCACAACGGGGGTGAGTACGAGGCATGCAAGCCTTGGCTCAAGCATCATGGCATTTGCCACAAGCACACCACCACTTACAACCCCAAAAGCAACGGCGTTGCCAAGAGGATGAACCAGACCCTATTCGGCATGGTGAAAAGCATGCTCTTCGACGCCAAGCTCCCACCTCGCTTTTGGGCAGAAGCAACAATAACGGCTTGCTACCTCTTGAACCTCACACCACCGACCGCCTTGTGGAAGTGTGGAAAGGAGCAGGACAAGCAGCTGAAGATCCCACAGGAAGCATGGTCAGGAAGGAAATCCAATGCATCTCATCTGAAGGTGTTCGGGTTAATTGCATGTGTGAAGATCCAATCGGGAGAAGGTGGAGGCAAGCTTGACGCACGCTCCAAGAAGTGCATCATGGTTGGGTACAACACGTCACACAAAGCCTATCGGCTTTGCGACCAGGCAGCAGGCAAGCTCATAAGGAGCCGCGACGTCGTGATCGACGAATGCACTCTTGGAAAGGGAGAGCTGCTGGACTTGACCCTCGCTCCCAAAGCAGGAGAGTGGATAGTGTTGCTTGAGTCCAGAGACCAAGCACCCGATAACTGGCTTGCTTCGCGAGCAGGTGGTGGGAATGGGAGAGTAGTTGCAGAGGATGATGCAGCATCTGACATGAACGCGGATACCGAGGCGTCCGGGGCTTCCGAGTCTGACTTGGAGTCTGCAACTCTTCTGATGACGATGATGACGACGACGACAAACCACTACCTGTGGAAGCACCAGCACCAAAGCAAGAAGCTGCACCACTATCCCAGCGCAGTTTGCGACCAAAGAGAGAACCTTTGCGGTATGAGTATAATTGGACCGGCCTTAGCTGGTCGTGCATTGCTCAGGGAGAGCCATCCACAGTGGCGGAGGCGATGAATGGCCCAGATGCGGCCAAGTGGAAGGAGGCAATGGATAGCGAGCTTGCGTCCATTGCCGAGAACGGCACGTGAATGCTGGTGGATAAACCCAACAAGGCCCACGTGGTGGGATCCAAGTGGGTTCTCTGAGTGAAGAAGAAGCAAGACGGTAGCATCGACAAGTTTAAGGCAAGGGTAGTGGCAAAAGGGTTCTCTCAACGCCGGAGCTCCGAGTACGATGAGACATTCGCGCCCATGGTGACCCTTGCCTCCATCCGCTCTCTCCTTGGAATTTCAGCCGCAAAGAACTTGGAGACACACCAGATGGACGTCAGGACAGCTTTCCTTTGTGGGAAGCTTGACGAGGAAGTGTTGATGGAGGTGCCCGAAGGAGTCGAAGCTCCTAAGGACATGGTGTGCAAGTGGGTGAAAGCGCTCTATGGGCTCAAACTGGCCCCAAGGATGAGGTACAAAGAGATGGACGGTTTCATGACCGGCCTCTCCTTTGCGCATTGCTCGAATGACCCTAGCATGTACATGCGCAATGATGGGAGAGGACTGATGCTGGTTGCGCTGTACGTGGATGATCTGATCATCAACTCGTCTTAGGTCGAGCTGCTGGATGAGCTTCAATCTGACCTCAATAAAAGGTTCAAGATGAAGGACATGGGTCCTCTCAAGTACTACTTCGGGATTGCCATCCACCGCAACCAAGTAGCAGGCACAATCGAACTCAACCAAACCAAATTCATTGGTGAGGTACTGAAGCGCTATCACATGGAAGACTTCAAACTAGTCAGCACCCCAATGACGAACGATACAAAGCTGAAGGCCTCCATGTGGCCAAGAAACGAAGCAAAACAAAGGGAGATGCAAGACATCCCCTACCAGTCCGCCGTGGGTAGCATCATGTACGCCATGGTAGGGACTCGTCCGGACATCTGTTATGCTGTGGGGCAAGTGAGAAGATTTGTGGCCAACCCTAGGCCACAACATTGGCAGGCAGTCAAGCGCATCTTGCGCTACCTACAGAAGACACGTCACATGGGCATCCTCCTTTTGTTGAAATAGTATGCACCTTGTCCACTGCCTAGCTGGCTAGCTACACATACAGACAAGGCATGCACTGCTCTATGGAGTATGTCTCCTTGGTCTGTTCTGAGATGGGCCGGGAATGCACTGCCCATAATGGGTATGTCGCCTGTGGCTCATCATAGGAAGCATACCTTCTTTGGCTTGGTTGATTAAGCACCAGAGTCTCAAATGAGAGGCCGCGGGTTCAAACCCCGCGACGGACACAATTTTCTTTGTGGCCAAAACTGGGACAGGAAGCTTCTACGAAGCTTACTAGAGCCTGCCTTGAGGATGACACTTGGCGGTCTAAGGACGCGCCAAGTAGGAATGTAGGTTGAGGTTAGCTTTAGTGGAGCCACTACAAGCATAAGCTTTAGCAAAGCTCTGCAAGTATAAAAGCCTGTTCCTTGCATGCATCCATTTACCGTTGTTGCCTTTGAGACTCCTCACAGAGTCTCCAACCAAAGGTAGACACAAAAGACCAACATGCGGACTTTGTGAGGTTGCAAACCAAACGAACCTAAAGTGTGGATCCCCCATGCGAGGGTGATATGTTATCTTGGTTACAATACCAAGAGTGGTTGGCGGCCTCCCATGTCGGGACCCGTTTTCAAGACCATTGCTATCTGGCGCATTGACAAATTGCTCATAGGCCCACACTTCTGGTTCTAAGGCACGCTTCCAAGACCGACTAGTGCGTGGTCTTGCAGGGCGCTCAGGTACAACAGGGACACGACCATCAGACGGCTCCATCTGCTCCATCGGCTCCATTGGCTTCTTCAGGTAGGGTGCACGCACGTGGCGGACTAGGAGACAAGGAATCGCTCTGTCCATGTTGGACAAGACCCTCAAGCCCCAACGGGATTAAGCTCTACCCCTTTTTAGAAGGTGGTACGACCCCGAGTCCGTTCTCTCACGACGGCACCATCACCTTAGGCGATCATGGGCGGGAGTGGTATGCAACGGAACCAACTGCACCTTTGACAATGGTCGTAGTCAGCAGCCTCATCAGCCTCATTGGCCTCAACGAAGCATAGTAGCAGTGAAGCAGA
Organism: Penium margaritaceum; assembly: GCA_023375785.1. Taxonomy (NCBI): domain Eukaryota; kingdom Viridiplantae; phylum Streptophyta; class Zygnematophyceae; order Desmidiales; family Peniaceae; genus Penium; species Penium margaritaceum. Next base: position 178,499 of record SZWC01001598.1, on the reverse strand, counting down.
AAAGATGAGCAACCGCAAGAAATGGCGGATCCGACTACAGCACGCCTTGAGGCGGGTATGTCCAAATTCACGGGGACAGGTTTTCCCTTGTGGAAATGGCAGTTTGAGATTCTCATGAACGTAAGTGGCTACCTCAACATCCTAAGAGGGACTGAGACAGCACCATCCGATGCGACCGAGACGACGCATGCGGCTGACCTTGCAGCATGGATGATGAAGAACAACATGGCTCTCGCCATTCTTGTGACGTCCATCAACGAGACTCAACACTACCACATTACATGATGCACATTGGCTACCGAGACCTACGCAAAACTGGTACGCGTGCATCAACCGAATGCCCTAGCAAACGGACTCTTTATCTTCCAACGGTTGATGTCGATAAGGGTGAGCGAAGGAGAATTCGTACCCGTATTTTTGCAGTCGTTCGACAACGTGCCGCAAGAGGTCCAGAAAATGCAATGGAATCTCGACTCCAACATGCGTGCCATGATCCTTCTAATGGCGCTGCCGGAAAGCAGAGGGTCCTTGATCACCATATTTGGCGGTTTGAAGGAGGTAGATCTGACGTACAAGGCTGTCGCTGAATACGTCCGCAATGAGTCCATGCAACGCAGTGGCGCTGAGGCAAGCATCTCAGCCTATGCCTCTCCCTTTGGTGGACAAAGTGCAAGCTCTCGCTCCAGTCAAGGCAACAGCGGAAGCGGTGGCGGTGGAGGGAAAGGCAACGGTGGCGGGAAGAGTTCCAAGAAGCCCGGCAACTATCACAACTGTGGCAAGGCTGGGCACTGGACTAGGGACTGTCGTAGTCCCAAGAGAGAAGGCGGTAACAAAGGTGGAAAGGAGAAGGAGCTCACCAACATGATGGCTAGGGGGCTGCCCATGAAAGGCGCAGCAATCCTTAGGCCCAGGGCATTTGCCCTTGACTCGGGCACCAACCACCACTCATCAAAAGAGAAGGGTGGATTTGTCTCCATGACCAAATCTGTCATGCGCATCAACTTTGCAAACGGTGGCATCGTCCAAGCCATGGGCGAAGGGGACAAGGTGATCACGTTCAACGTGAATGGTGCGGAGAAGGCAGTCAACCTTCAGAAGTTGGTGTACATGCCCTCCTTTGCAGCCAACTTACTGTCCGTGTCACAAATCACCGACAACAACATGACAGTGGTGTTCACCAACAAGGAAGCGGTGGCCCTAAAAACCGAGGACATCCAGATTTTGTACACCAAAGATGACCTCATGCTTCAAGTTCCAAGGGTCAACGGCCTCTACGTGCTTCAAACCAAAGTCACCAAGGTGTCAGATGAGGGGCTCGCATGTGCCACCAAGACAGTGGCACCGGAGCCGAAGGATGCACCACCGGCGACCGCTGCGGCCGCCACATCAACCAAGGACACTGATGCTGAGCTGTGGCACCGGCGATTTGGCCACGTGGCCAACAGCACGCTGCAAAAGATGCAAGAACAAGAGGTAGTCCGCAAAATTGAAGGGTGTACCATGAAGCATGGCAAAGGGTGTACATTGTGTGAACCATGCCTCCAAGCGAAGGCAAAGAAGAAGCCGTTTGGGAGAGGAGGTCAACGAGCGGAGCACGTCTTGGAACTGATACACAGTGACGTGTGTGGACCCTTTTGCATACCGTATAACGGAGGAAGCAAGTACTTCCTGACCATCATTGACGACCACAGCCGCAAGTTGTGGATCTACTTCCTCAAAAGAAAGGGACAGGTCAAGGAGAAGCTCCTCGAGTTCGTTGCCATGGTAGAGCGGCAAACGTCCAAGAAGTTGAAGGCGCTCCGAAGTAACAACGGGGGTGAGTACGAGGCATGCAAGCCTTGGCTCAAGCATCATGGCATCCACCATGAGCAAACCACCCCTTACAATCCCCAAAGCAGCGGCATTGCCAAGAGGATGAACCAGACCCTACTCGGCATGGTGTGAAGCATGCTCTTTGACGCCAAGCTCCCACCTCGCTTCTGGGCTGAAGAAGCAACAACGGCTTGCTACCTCTTGAACCTCACACCAGCGACCGCCTTGTGGAAGCGTGGAAAGGAGCAAGACAAGCAGCTCAAGACCCCACAGGAAGCATGGTTGGGAAAGAAACCCAGTGCATCTCATATGAAGGTGTTCGGGTCAACTGCATGGGTGAATATCCAGTCGGGAGAAGGTGGAGGCAAGCTTGACGCACGCTCCAAGAAGTGCATCATGGTTGGGTATGACACGTCACACAAAGCCTATCGGCTTTGGGACCAAGCAGCAGGCAAGCTTGTGAGGAGCCGCGACATTGTGTTCGACGAACGCACCCTTGGAAAGGGAGAGCTGTTGGACTTGACCCTTACTCCCAAAGTGGGAGAGTGGATAGTGTTGCTTGAGTCCAGAAACCAAGCACCCGACAACTGGCTCACCTTGCCAGCAGGTGGTGGCAATAAGAGAGTGGCTGCGGAGGATGATGCACCATCTAACATGGACGCGGATACCGAGGCGTCCGAGGCTTTCGAGTCTGACTTGGAGTCTGACGACTCTTTTGACGACGACGACAAACCACCACCTGTGGAAGCACCAGCACTAAAGCAAGAAGCGGCACCACTACCCCGGCGCAGTCTGACCAAAGAGAGCACCTCTGTGGTATGAGGATGACTGGACCGGCCTTAGCTGGTCGTGCATGGCTCAGGGAGAGCCATCCACAGTGGCGGAGGCCATGAATGGCCCAGATGCGGCCAAGTGGAAGGAGGCGATGGATAGCGAGCTCACATCCATTGCCGAGAACAGCACGTGGGTGCTGGTGGATAGACCGGACAAGTCCCACGTGGTGGGATCCAAGTGGGTCCTCTGAGTGAAGAAGAAGCAAGACGACAACATCGACAAGTTCAAGGCAAGGGTACTAGCTAAGGGGTTCTCTCAACGCCCGGGCTCCGAGTACGATGAGACGTTCGCGCCCATCGTGACCTTTGCTTTCATCCGTTATCTCCTTGGAATTGCTGCCGCAAAGAACTTGGAGATACACCAGATGGACGTCAGGACAGCTTTCCTTTATGGGAAGCTTGACAAGGAAGTGCTGATGGAGGTGCCCGAAGGAGTCGAAGTTCCCAAGGGCAAGGTGTGCAAGTTGGTGAAAGCGCTCTACGGGCTAAAACAGGCCCCAAGGATGTGGTACAAAGAGATGGACGGTTTCATGACCAGCCTCTCTTTCGCGCATTGCCAGAATGACCTGAGCATGTACGTGCACGTTGATGGGAGAGGGCTAATGCTGGTTGCGCTGTACGTGGATGATCTGATCATCTACTCGTCTTCGGTCGAGCTGCTTGAAGGGCTGAAGTCTGACCTCAGGAAAAGGTTCAAGATGAAGGACATGGGTCCTCTCGAGTACTACCTCCGGATTGCCATCCACCGCAACCGAGTAGCAGGCACCATCAAACTCAACCAAACCAAATACATTGGTGAGGTACTGAAGCGCTACCACATGGAAGACTGCAAACCTGTTAGCACCCCAATGACGACCAACACAAAGCTGAAGGCCTCCATGTCGCCAAGCAACAAAGCAGAACAAAGGGAGATGCAAGACATCCCCTACCAGTCCGCCGTGGGTAGCATCATGTACACCATGGTAGGGACTCGTCCGGACATCTGCTATGCTGTGGGACAAGTGAGCAGATTTGTGGCCAACCTTGGGCCACAACATTGGGAGGCAGACAAGCGCATCTTGCGCTACCTACAAAAGACACGTCACATGGGCATTGTCCTTGGAGGCCAAGAAGGAACAGACCCCCTTTGTCTGAAGTGCTACACCAACGCTGACTGGGGAGGAAATCTCGACGACAGGAAATCCACCTCTGGATACGTGTGCATCTTGAATGGCGCTGCCATGTCATGGGCCAGCAGGAAGCAGGATTGTGTTTCCGTTTCCACGGCTGAGGCAGAGTACGTTGCTTTGTCCGAGGTGTGCAAGGAGACTCAATGGCTCCGCAGCCTGCTTGGCAAAATGACAGTGCCACAGAAGGACGCCACAATCGTACACGTGGACGACATGAGCGCCATCTCGATGGCTGAAGACGAGATCATCTCCTGGAGAACGAAGCACATCGACATACGTTACCACTACTCACATGACCTGGTCATGAAGAACGTGGTGGACTTGCTGCACTACGAAACGAAGAGCATGCTTGCTGAGTGCATGACCAAGCCGCTGGAGAGCGACTTGCACTATGCAGGCATTCGTGGATTCGGCATGAGGAGTGCGGCGGAGGAAGGGTGAGCTCCAAGGCATTGATGGAGCCGAGCACGGGACAAATGGACAGAGGTGCAAGGGAGAGATTTGTTGAAATAGTATGCACCGTGTCCACTACCTAGCTGGCTAGCTACACATACAGACAAGGCATGCACTGCTCCATGGAGTATGTCCCCTTGGTCTGTTGTGAGATGGGCCAGGAATGCACTGCCCATAATGGGTATGTCCCCTGTGGCTCATCATAGGAACCATATCTTTTTTGGCTTGGTTGATTGGGCACCGGAATCTCAAACGAGAGGCCGCGGGTTCAAACCCCGCGACGGCCGCAATTTGTTTTGTGGCCAAAACTGGTACAGAAAGCTTCTAGGAAGCTTACTAGAGCCTGCCTTGAGGATGACACTTAGCGGTCTAAGGACACGCCATGTAGGACTGTAGGTTGAGGTTGGCTACATTGGATCCACTACAAGTAGAAGCTTTAGCAAAGCTCTGCAGGTACAAAAGCCTGTGCCTTGCATGCATCCATTTACCGTTCTTGCCTTTGAGACTCCTCATAGAGTGTCCAACCAAAGGTAGACACTAAAGACCAACATGCGGACTTTGTGAGGTTGCAAACCAAATGAACCTAAAGTGTGGATCCCTCGTTCGAGGGTGATATGTTATCTTGGTTGCAATACCAAGAGCGGTTGGCAGCCTCCCATGTCGGGACCCGTTTTCAAGACCGTTGCTATCTGAGGCATTGAAAAAAGGGATGCGTGTATCAGCAAAGTTGGACTTGGTGCACACAGATATGTGTGGACCATTTGAGAGCTCCATTGGAGGTGCTCGCTACTTCATGACCTTCATTGACGATCACAACTGCAAGCTCTACCTCTAGATCATCAAGAGGAAGAGCGACGTCTTCAAGTGAATGTGGGAATTTGTGGCGATATTGGAGCGGCAAACATAGTTGAAGGTGAAGGCGTTCTAGAGTAACAATGGTGGTGAGTATGAGGGCTCCTCGGCATGGATAAAGGAGATCGCGTGGTAGCAAAATACACCACATTCTCTGCAGAAAAATGGTGTTGCGGAGAGGGCAAACCGCACCATCTTCAACATGGTCTGGTCCATGTTGAGCAATGCCGGCCTTGCATAGTGGTACTGGGGCGTAAGGGTGCACACCAGATCTGATCCGCGGATCTGGATTCCGATCCGGAACCGCAAAGCAGATCACCTCCGGTGATCCGAAACCGCGGATCCGGATCCGGATCCGTAGATCATTTGACTCTTAGATGTTTGAATCCATGTATTGGCGGATCCTCTCAAATCCACTAATGTATAACAGACCGAACTCATTTTTTTGTACAAACCTTAACAACAAGATGGACAAGTATGTTGTTCAAACTCAAGTACATTGTCATTGTTCCCTAAGTCATGGTTTTCCAGAGTTGTGCATGCAATCATGTTACTAAGTTGTAGTCGACTTCTGACCACGTCAATCTAAACTTGTGCGTTACATTCCAAGTGCTTCAGGTACTGCCATACAATTGGATCTCCTATGTGCAATGATTTTTAAGCTAACATTCCTGTTCACTGATTTTGAAGCTGAAATCCATGTGCACGAATTCTGTAGCTGAAATGTCATGCAAACAGGTTTCTATGATCACACAATGGAAAGGAAATTCATGCAAGTAACACATCAAAAGGAAAGAACTCACAGATGGAATTGAATGGTAAATTGTACGAGGATCACATCACATCACATCTCTACCACATCATCGTCTCCCCCATTCTCGTTCCCAAGCTCCATCTCCCCGATGTCTTTGTCCTTGTCATCAGTTACAAACAGACTAAGTCCTTCCAGCTCTTCTGCCGCTGCTCAAACCAACGACTCCCTCACCTTCTTTCAGAGCTCATGCACACGATCTTCTTCGTCTTTTAACTCCTTAGCCACGACGCCATGGCAACTGACGGAAAAGTCTCGCAGTGCTCGTTCGTTGATCCAACGCTTCATGGTCAACATGTTCTCCACTGTCAAATACGCCAAGGAGTACCAGAAGTCTGTGATGACATGCCTGTCCAAAGAAAACAACCGTTCATAAGGAGTGGAAGTGCCAAGCACACAGAATACGTCCATGCCAAGGAGATCGAATGTTGGAAATTGGTTGTGCAGCTTTCGGTAGTGCTTCAGGATGTTTGATTTTGGATGCTTCTTCTCCAATTTGCTCCACCTGTCCACTTCCTCCTCGAGGCCGCTCACTTGTACTTCTGCTGTTGGTGGTGGAACCGGTGTCTCCAACACATCTGCCATGAAATCCACCAGTGCTTCCTCCAACAGAGCATTGTTCTCCACTCTCTGCTGCTCTGCTATCGGGCGCAATTGATGGGAGAATGTAGAGGCTGAACTCTGTCCGGTAGAGCTCTGACTGTTGTTCACTCCTGCCTCCTAGTGCTGATGTTTTGATGTGTTTAATGGTATGCACCTTGTCCACTGGCTAGCTGACTTGTTGCATAGAAAGACAAGGCATGCTCTGCTCTATGGAGTATGTCCCCTTTGTCTGTTCTGAGATAGGCCATGAATGCACTACCCATAATGGGTATGTCCCCTGGAGATCATCATAGAAAACACAACATTGTGGCCCAATTGGGACAGGCGCTTGAGCTCATGGGTCAAGGGCTCAAACCTCGCGACGGCTGTATTTTTCTTCGTGGCCCACAAGGGGACACGAAGCTTCTAGGGAGCTTGCTAGAGCCTGCCTTGAGGATGACACTTGGCGGTCTTAGGACGTGCCAAGTAGGACTGTAGGCACAGGTTGGATTCTGTGGAGCCACTGCAAGCAGAAGCATTAGCAAAGCTCTGCAAGTACAAAAGCCTGTACCCAGCATGCATCCATTTACAGTTCTTGCCTTTGAGACTCCTCACAGAGTGTCCAACCAAGGGTACACACTAAAGACCTTCATGCGGACTTCATAAGGTTACAAACTGAATGAACCTTAAGTGTGGATCCCTCGTTTGAGGGTGATATGTTATCTTGGTTGCAATACCAAGAGTGGTTGGCGTCCTCCCATGTCGGGACTCGTTTTCTAGACCGCTGCTATCCGGCGCATTGTCAAAGGGTTATGGGCCCACACTTTTGGTTCCAAGGTACGCTTCTAAGACCGACTCGCGTTTGGTCTTGCAGGGTGCACAGGTACAAAAGGGACACGAAGATTGGACGGCTCCAATCTGCTCCATCGGCTCCATCGGCTTCTTCAGGTAGGGTGCGCGTACATGGCGGACTAGGGGATAAGGAATAGCTTTGTCCATGTTGGACAAGACCCTCGAGCCCCAACGGGATAAAGTTCTACCCCTTCAGAAGGTGGTATGACCCCGAGTCCATTTTCTCATGAAAACACCATCGCCTTAGGTAATCATCGGCTGGAGGGGAATGCAACAGAACCAACTGCACCTTTGACAACGGTCGTAGTCATCAGCCTCATCAGTCTCATTGGCCTCAACAAAGCAGAGTAGCAGAGAAGGAAAGAAGACGAGTAACCGCCAAAAATGGCGGATCCGACTCAAGCCCGCCTTGAGGCGGGTATGTCCACATTCACGGGGACAGGTTTTCCCTTGTGGAAATGGCAGTATGAGATTGTCATGAACGTGCGTGGCTACCTGGACATCCTAAAAGGGACCAAGACAGCACCCGCCAATGCGACAGTGACCACATATGTGGCTAATCTTGCAGCATGGACAACAAAGAAAGAACATGGCTCTCGCCATACTTGTGATGTCCATGAACGAGACTCGACACTCGCACATCACAGGATGCCCATTGGCTGCCGAGGCCTATGCAAAACTGTCAGATGTACATCAATCAAACTCCCTAGCAAACCGACTCTTCATCTTCCAAAGGTTGATGTCAATGAGGATGAGCAAAGGAGAATCGATAACCGCATTTTTGCAGTCATTCGACAACGTGCTGCAAGAGGTCCAGCAAATGGAATGGAATCTCGACTCAGACATGCGTGCCATGATGCTTTTGATGGCGCTGTCGGAAAGCTGGGGGTCCTTGATCACCGTATTTGGCGGTTGGAAGGAGGCAAATTTGTCGTATTAGGCTGTCGCTGAACACGTCCGCAATGTGTCCATGTGACGCAGTGGCAGTGATACCCGTAATTTTTCAGTCGTTCAAACATTTCAGCCTATGCCTCTCGCTTTGGTGGACAAGGTGCAAGCTCTTGCTCCAGTCAAGGCAACAATGAAAGTGGTGGCGGTGGAGGGAAAGGCAATGGTGGCGGGAAGAGTTCCAAGAAGCCCGACAACTGTCACAACTTTGGCAAAGCTGGGCACTGGGCTAGGGCTGCCGTAGTCCTAAGAAAGAAGGCCGGAACAAAGGTGGGAAGGAGAAGAAGCAGCTCATCAATATGATGGCGGAAGGGTTGTCCATGAAAGGGGTGGCGCTCCTTAGGCCCCGGGCATTTGCCCTTGGCTTGGGCACAAACCAGCACTCCTCAAAAGAGAAGGGTGGATTTGTCTCCATGGCCGAAAGTGACATGCGCATCAAGGGTGCAATCGCCGGCGTCGTCCAAGCCATAGGCGAAGGGGACAAGGTGATTACGTTCAATGTGAATGGTGCCGAGAAGGATGTCAATCTTCAGAAGGTGGTGTACATGCCCTCCTTTGCAGTGAACCTACTGTCGGTCTCACAAATCACCAAAAACAACATGACTGGTGTTTACCAACACCCGTGGAAGTCGAGGCTCTGAAAAATGAGGACATCAAAATTTTGTACACCAAAGACGACCTCATACTTCAAGTTCGGAAAGTCGACAGCCTCTACGTACTTCAAACCAAAGTCACCAAGACGTCGGATGAGGGACTGACATGTGCTACCAAGACAGTGGCACCAAAGCCAAAGGATTCACTACCGGAGACTGCTGCGGCCGCCACATCAACCAAGGATACTGACGCTGAGCTATGGTACCATTGATTTGGCAACGTGGCCAACAACACGCTGCAGAAGATACAGGAGCAAGAGGGAGTCCGCGGAGCGGAAGGGTACACAATGAAGCATGGAGAAGTGTGTACGTTATGTGAACCATGCCTCCAAGTAAAGGCAAAGAAGAAGCCGTTTGGGAAAGGAGGTCAACGAGCGGGGAATGTCTTCGACCTCATCCACAATGACATGTGTGGATCCTTTTGTACGACGTCTAACAATGGAAGCAAGTACTTCCTGACCTTCATCATCGACCATTGTCGCAAGTTGTGGATCTACTTCCTTAAAAAAAAGGAGAGGTGAGGGAGAAGCTCCTCGAGTTTGTCGCCATGGTAGAGCGGCAACCGTCCAAGAAGGTGAAGATGCTCCGAAGTGACAACCGGGATGAGTACAAGGCATGCAAGCCTTAGCTCAAGCATCATGGCATCCGCCACAAGCAAACTACCCCGTATAACCCCCAAAGCAATGGCGTAGCCGAGAGGATGAACCAAATCCTACTCGGCATGGTGCAAAGCATGCTCTTTGATGCCAAGCTCCCGCCTCGCTTTTGGGCAGAAGCTGCAACAATGGCCTGCTCCCTCTTGAACCTCACACCAGCAACTGCCTTGTGGAAGCGTGGAAAGGAGCAGAACAAGCAGGTGAAGACCCCACAAGAAGCATGGTAAGGAAAGAAACCCAATGCCTCTTATCTGAAGGTGTTGAAGTCAACTTCATGGGTGACAATCCAGTTGGGAGAAGGTGGAAGCAAGCTGGATACACGTTCCCAAAAGTGCGTCACGGTTGGGTACGACACGTCACACAAAGCCTATTGGCTTTGGGACCAGGCAGCAGGCAAGCTCGTGAGGAGCCGTGACATTGAGTTTGATGAATGCACCCTTGGAAAGGGAGAGCTGCTGGACCCGATTCTTGCTCCAAAGGCGGCAGAGTGGATAGTGTTGCATGATTACAAAGACCAAGCACCCAACAACTAGCTTGCTTTGTCAGTAGGTGGTGGGAATGGGAGAGCAGCTACACAGGATGACGTAGCATCTGATATGGACGCACATACCGAGGCATCCGGGGCTTCCGAGTCTGACTTGGAGTCTGACAACTCTTTTGACGACGAAGACGATGACGACACACCACCACCTGTGGTAACACCAGCAGAAAAGCAGGAAGCTGCACCAGCACCCCGGCATAGTTTGCAACCAAAGAAAGCACCTTTGGGGTATGAGGATGATTGGGCTGGCCTTAGTTGGTCGTGCATGGCTCAGGGAGAGCCATCCACAGTGGAGGAGGTAATGAATGGCCCAGATGCGACCAAGTGGAAGGAGTGAGTGGACAGCGAGCTCGCATCCATTACCAAGAACGGCACGTGGGTACTAGTGGATAGACCCGATAAGGCCCACATTGTGGGATCCAAGTGGCACCTACGAGTGAATAAGAAGAAAGATGGAAAACTGAAAAGTTCAAGGCAAGGGTAGTGGCCAAGGGGTTTTCTCAATGCCCGGGCTCTGAGTACAACAAGATGTTTGCGCCCGTTGTGACCTTTGCCTCCATCCGCTCTCACCTTGTCATTGCAACCGCAAAGGACCTGGAGATACACCAGATGGACGTCACGACAACTTTCCTTTACGAGAAGCTCAAGAAGAAAGCGCTGATGGAGGTGCCCGAAGGAGTAAAAGCTCCCAGGGGCAAGGTGTGCAAGTTGGTGAAAGCACTCTACGGGCTAAAACAGGCCCCAAGGATATGGTACAAAGAGATGGATGGTTTCATGACCCGTCTCTCCTTTGCGAATTGCCAAAATGACCCGAGCATGTACGTACGTGATGATGGGAGTGGGCTGATGCTCGTTGCAGTGTATGTGGAAGATCTGATCATTTGCTCTTCTTTGGTTGAGTTGCTGGATGAGCTGAAGTTTGACCTCAGCAAAAGGTTTTGCCCGAGAGGACATGGGTCCTCTCGAGTACTGCCTTGGGATCGCCATCCACCGCAACCAAGCAGCAGGCACCATCAAACTCAACAAAACCAAATACATCGGTGAGGTATTAAAGCGCTATCACATGGAAGTCTGCAAACCTGTTGGCACCCGAATGACGACCGATGAAAAAATGAAGGCCTCAATGTTGCCAAGCAATGAAGCAGAACAAAGGGAGATGCAATACATCCCCTACCAGTCCGCCGTGGGTAGCATCATGTACGCCTTGGTAGGTACTCATTCGGACATCTGCTATGCTGTGGGACAAGTGAGCAGATTCGTGGCCAACCCAGGGCCACAGCATTGGAAGGCAGTCATGTGCATCTTGCGCTGCCTTTAGAATACACGTCACATGGGCCTCGTCCTTGGAGGCCAAGAAGGTAGGGATCCCCTCTGCCTAAAGTGCTACACCGACGCTGACTGGGAAGGAAATCTTGATGACCAAAAATCCACCTCTGGATATGTGTGCATCTTGAATGGCGCTACCATATCATAGGCCAACAGGAGGCAGGATTGTGTTTCGGTGTCCACGGCTGAGGCAGAGAAAATTGCTTATCTGAGTTGTGCAAGGAGAGTCAGTGACTGCGCAGCCTACTTGGCAAAATGACAGTGCCACAGAAGGACGCCACAGTCGTACCGTTGACAACATGAGCGCCATCTCAATGGCTGAAGATGAGATCATCTCCCGGCGAACGAAGCACATCAACATACGTTACCACTTATCACGTGACCTGGTCATGAAGAACGTGCTAGACTTGCAGCACTACGGAGAAGGTTCTTAGGAACATGGTGGATGAGGAGGAACCATCTCAATCCTCTTTCAAACCTAGTGAGGCTGGTACCTACTGCAAGAAGCGTGACCCCACCCTTGCCACCACCTACCTCTACCTCGCTGAATGGCAGCAACTCCTCATCTGTGGCATCCTCGCACCAAAGGAGGTTTAGAAGAATCTTGAGTGCACTTGTGATTCCAACTCAATCATCATGAACATACAATTGTGTCATCACTTTCAAACTGTGAAGATGGGTGAGTCTAGATCCATGATTGACTACAACTTGGTGAAGTCTCTCTCTCTAACCAGCTTTCTAAGTTTGAGGATCCTGTCTAGGTATGTGTGCTCATGCTGAACCATCCTCTGCTTTCCATCCTCCTCTTATTGTTGCCCAGGACCAGCGTGGTGACAAGCTCTCTCTCTCTCTCTCTCTCTCTCTCTCTCTATC